>NDGN011535458.1:5832-19455 GCA_002564285.1 Tympanoctomys barrerae
TGAACTCAGGACCTTGTGTTTGCCAGGCAAATATTTATTCTACTGAGCTATCTCCCCAGTCCTTCCTCCTTAGAACTTGGAGAATCATCCCCTAGCACTTAATTCTCATACTTAAAAACCACTCAGTATACACAACAAACTGATAATAAAATGAAACTTATTTAATGCTTGATATATAAAAAGAAACACCAAACATGAAACCTTGTTTATCACAAGATTTAAGGATATGAAGCCCAAAATATAGGATTAAGATAAAAGAAATTATTGGAAATTTATTAATTTAAAATTTAAATTTAAATCCTTTAATATTTTGCAAATAATTTGAATTTTAGTTTTTAACTTATCTACTCATATATTTATTTGTCTATGAATACTATAGTCATCTTTTTAAGATACTGAGAAAAGATTCATTTTAATGTGATTTTTTAAAAATAACTATTGCAAATTACTGAAAGGATTCAGTGTCTCTCAAAATTATTTTCTAGACAATACTATACACAGAATTTCAGATTGCATAGAAGTAGCATGGCATAAATATTTATATCATCTGAAGAACTTACATGCTGCTTCTAAACATTAATGATAATTCATTATGTTTCCACACTTTGGTCTAATGTACTTTATACACTGCAATAATTTAATTTTTAAACTTTTTATTCTTTTGCTACATACTTATGTAGCAAGGAACTTGCTACATACTTTGGACTGGTAGTGATCCTACTGTCTCAGCCTCTTTAGTGCTGGGATTATAGGTGTGCACCACCATGCCCTGTTTTGGGCCAGCATAGCATGTGGTACCAAGAATTGAACTTGGAGCTTGCGCTTTCCAGGAAGGTGTTCATGCCGTGGAGCTATCTGCCCAGCCCCACCACAATATTTTAAACACTAAATTATGATATTTTCTAGTTTGCTTTGTGATCATTATTACAAACTATTTTCACCTCTAACTATCCCTGGATCATCAAATTCTTCAGGGTTTAAGGCCAAGCTCAGAATGCAGTATGCCTAACCTTATAATTCTTCTCCCACATTGCCTATTTTTCCTGTTTGAAAATGGGAGAATTAGTAGAAATAGTTGCTGCAGTTTGGTTTGGTGCCTCACATGAGATTAACCTACATGAGTCTAATCCCTTTTTCTTACACAAAAGTAGAAACTAAGAACAATTAAATAATAATTTCATCTCACATCAAACTTCTGGAAATGATCCAACTGGTTTAGTGTCCAATGTCATAAAATAAAGCTCCTCAAACATTTATGAAGCTCTTTGCAAGAAGAGTAAGGCTCAGCTCACAGTTCCTGTACCTGTCAGGCATGACTGGCTGGGCAGCCACCAGGATCACTCTGCGTGACCTGCTGGTTCCCATCCCTGGGGTCAGGGAGAAACATGATTTAGCTACAGCTGAATTCAGAGAAACTGGCCAGTGGAAAGCCAGGCAGAGGATATGGAGTGTGTTTGACTGACCAACAGCTAAAAGCCTTATGAATGTTTTACTCATTTCCTTAATCTCACAACGAATTCTAGTCCTTATCCTGTTTATTTTGAACTTCTTCTTTTCACCTCCAGTTATTTTATTGTTCCTTTTCTGACACCCAAATTCTTCGTCTTCTAAATGGAATTATCCTAAGTCAAAAAGGAGACTATCATGACAGAAGAGCAGGTAATGGGTGAGATTGTTTTTGAATGTTTTGAGGAATTAGTCAAGAAGAGGAAACAATTTGTAAGAATTTGAAATACAGGTATCATATTAGGCAAAATAAAAATTGAAAATTTTCAATGTCTACATGGGAATTAAATAACATTAGAGTGAGTTAATAACTAAGAAAGAGGGCTCGCCAGATAGCTCAGTGGATTAAAGTACCTGCTTAGGCAGACACAGGGACTGGGGTTCAATCCCTGGGGTGCTGTGCTACCGTGCCCTGGGGAGAACTGAGAAGGAGAATGAGAAGGGGCATGGTGGTGTGCGCCTGAAATCCCAGCACTTGGGAGGCTGAAAACAGGAGGATCACTACGAGTCTGATCTGTGTAATGAGACCCTAACTAAATGAAAAGACAAAAAAACGAAAAAGCGAGCAGCAGCTGAGCGCAGAGGAAAACAGAGAAAGCAGCGAAAAATCCTACAAGGAGGGAACCTAGAGGATGTTATGTCCTATGAGCAACATAAGAAGAAAAGGAAGTAGAAATCATTAAGGAGAAATGGATGGAATGTGACTAACTGGACAATTACCCTTAATGAGTATAATTAGGTCTTAAATAAATCATTAGATTAAACCCAAGATTTTGAGGAAAGTATTTGCATTGCAAAAGGAGTAAAAATTGAAATGCACTACATTTCCTCGATCAAATTGGAAGACAGGGTCCAAAGCTGCTAAACATAGGCAAACTGCATGGTGTGGTGCCAATTAGAACACAGGCGCACATGGTCATAACACAGATCCACCAGATTAAACAAATGGTTGAGGACACACTGTCTCAGTGAACACGATCTTCTTTTATTTGTTTATTTTTTATGTATTTGGTAAAGGGTCTTACTATACAGCTCGGATTCGTAGTGATCCTTCTGTTTTCAGCCTTCCCATCACTGGGATTATAGGCGTGCACCACCACACCTGGACTCAGTGGCTGGTTTAGCGTGTCTGGAGGTGGGGACTACCCTGCAAGTGGTGCCAAGGATCCAACCCTGCCCCCTGTACTTGCCTATGAACACTGAGCTATCTCTCCAGCCCTTAGTGAACAGGATCTCAAGACACTGATTTGTAATCACCTCATATTTTGGATACCCTCCAACCAAGAGCACGCCATCTCCTTAAACTTGCTGCCTCATGATAATCAGTCAAGAACAATCAACACTGAAAATTCCCCAAATGATATGGCCTTGACTGGCTTCCAGAAAATCTATCTGATCAGATAACACCATCCAGCATTAGCATTTTTCTCTGCTTAGAGACCATAGCTTACCTGATAGCATAGCTGTTACTCTCATAAAAATTATATTCAATCTTGTGATTGTTTTCTGCTACAGAATGATGATCTGAGCATCTTTTGTTCTATTTTCTTCCTATTACTAATGTATTCTGAAATCTATTCATGGTCAACATACCCAAAGAAGATATCTATGCTTGATGTCTCCATGTTCACACATTCTCTTCCCTCCAGGATTCTACAGGCCCTAAGGTTTATATCCACCTACTACTTTTTCAATTGCACTGCTTTCATTCTTTATAAATGTTCTTTAAACTGGGTTAGAGAGATCTCTGGAGTACAAAAAGACCTTCTAAGAGGTTTATCCCAGCATGAAGAGCTTTAAGGGAATCAATTTTCAAATCATCAACTTCTATTTGTATTTACTCTTTTCTCAATTGCTGTACTTGAGAAGACTCTCAGGAGTAACCCTATCTCCACCTTCCTAAATAAAGCTTATCTCTCACTCTTCCTGATATTTAATTTGGTACATTTCTCAAGTGATAAAACTTCCAAACAAAAGAACAGTTTTAAACATTGATATTCCAGAAACCTAGTCTCAAAGCCAACATAAACTGTGTGGTTTGAATCTTTCCTTGTGATATACAAATAGCAGTTCAAAGGAAGGCATATCATTAGATATGAAGCATTTGAACTACATGTATACTGAATATACTGTCTAATGGAATCAAGAGCAACTATTTAGAAAATTCTCATTTAATAACCAGATGTTTTCCAAAATCCAGTATTGTAAGAGACATAATTGATCCTGTTTTATAGATAGTGAAAGCAACAGTAAGTAATACAGATAACATATTTCATAGTTTTTCTCTTCATTTATTTAAGCTATCTATGCATTTATGAGACTCATCCTAATGTAATACTTTCTATAGCAATCAATATTGCAATAGTTTCAGTAACACTAACCCTAGAAGCTCTAACAATTTGTTATAGATGCCTGAATTTTTTTAAATGATTATGCTAGCCTGAAGTACTATTTACTCATGAACACATAAAATAATTGAAATAAAGCAGTTACTTTTATTGATGCATTTTTCATGTTAATCACTCTCTAATATAGTTATATTTTGTAACCATTTAAAGGTAAGAATATATGATAATAAAATGCAAGTTAATGCATTAGCTTCTTATATTCTAAGGAAATATTTAAATATACTAAATTATATTTTGCATAATTTTTATAATGTAGTAAAGGGATATGATGTATCAGAAACTGATAAACAAAATGTATTTCTCATGGTATTGTGTACTATAGGTAGAGGAATGTAGTTAAAAGCACAAAAATAAGAAATATGAAATTTAATTGTAAATTAATTTATATTTTCATAAACTCATGAAAATATTCCTATTTAATAATAGGAATCTATAATCAACATACACAATACACTTGCTTTTATAGACTGTGACTGTGCTACAGGAACAGCTCTAAGTGCATGGTAAAATTGAACAGAAAACAAGGAATTTCCATGTACTTACACACTTTTTTTATTGTCCAGTGGGGGTAGACTGAAGGTTCAGAAGAGAAAAGGAAAAGAAAAATGATCAAGATTAGGTAGGAATATCTACAAACTTTCTAACATGAACTTGCTTATTATTTATCACAAACACACTAATAAAATAAAATAGTCCAGAAAATAATATAACCAATGTGTACATAGTATAATAATAAAAGGTAAAAAAAAAAAGGAGATTTTGTAGAACTCAAAGAAACTATTGCTTAAATTTTAGCCCTGAAGGACACTTTTGATGTTTGTATAAACATGCATGTCTATTTGAGAAAATGGTACATAAACTTGCAGGGCAATTTTAACATAGAATCATCATCTTCAGTGTCAGTGTTCTCCCAGCTACTAGTCTCCACCCAAAATTCGTGTTTTCTTTCATTGTCTTAGACATGTAAACAGCTTTTGAATTTCAAAACCACATCTAGTTCAGTACCAGACGTTGCATTGGTTCATGCCTTTAACTCTGGAGTATGCACAACTGCATCAAGGAGACTGTCAGAAGAAAAACAGTGAATGTACACATTAAGTTTCAAGTGAATGATAATTATACACAAAAATTTATTATCCATATGACAAAACAATAATATTATATTTTCAGATCTCATGACCTGTATCTATTTTTTTTTGTACCAGGGATTGAGCTTAGGACCCTGCCCTTGCCAGGCAGCTGCTTAATTCTCTGAGTTGTCTCCCCAGCTTCTATCATTGTTTAAATAGACAACCATTGTTTTTAATTTATTAATTGTCTCCATTTCCATATTATCCATTGTGATTTGTCTCATGCTCTGGTGGATTTTTGTTATCAATACTGGTTTTCTTTTTAATGAAAATGGGACATAAGATGGCCCATAAGTTTTATACATTTCACCATTAAAAATATAGGGCCAGGGACCTATTGGCACAGTGTGTGCCTGACAGGCATGAGGTCCCCAGTTTGATTCTTGATACAAATGTATATATCTTGACTAGGAATGAATATGTTTGTCATATTATTCTCCTTCAAAACATATTTGAAGCTGCTCCAGAGATTCCTGACTCTGGCTTTGGGGTACTTTCCCATCTGCTTCTGACTATTCCTAGGATCCTTACCTTCACCAATATTCATTAAATACACTCAGCTTTTCCTTTCATGCTTTCAAATGAACTCTTTAAGTGCCTATTTAACTAATTGTTATCACTGTTTTAATGTGTTGCCTTTTTCACCACAAGGACACCATCTTCTGCAACTTCCCTTCCAAGGTAGCTCTTTGCTCTTCATTTTCTTTTTCCTTTTTATTCCATTAGGTGGCATCAAACTCACGACCTTGTGCTTGTCAGGCAGACACTTGTACCACTGAGCCATATCCAAGCTTTCTTCCCATTTTCATATGTCAACGTGATTCATGAATTATAACAAGTCAAAACTCATTTCAGGGCTGGAGAGATAGCTAGCTCGGTGGTCTAAGCACCTGCCTGGCAAGCTCAAGGACCCTGGTTCGATCCCCAGTACTTCATGTTGTTCAGGCCATGCACCATGCTGGCCACTGAAAGCCACACGACCGTAATCCCATCCCTGGGGAGGCTGAGACAGGAGGATCACTATGAGTTCCAGCTGCATAGCGAGACCCTGTACCAAATGAATAAATAAACAAATCTTTTAAAAAATCACTTCAGTCTTAGTCTTCAATATTGTAATAGAACCAATGTTTTCTTTTTTTTCACTCTCTGTGCAGTTTTTCTTCTTCTTCTTTATACCATTCCCTGGAATATCAAAATGTGAAATACTTACATCTTTTGTCAGTTTTCACCTAAGATTTTCTTCAAAACTTCTAAGTTTCAACAGAATATTTTAAATAGTAGGAGGTGCTTCATTTTTTTAATTGAATGGTTTGTCTAAATATTTTCATTTTTCCTGAAAATATTTCCCTTTTTCAAAAAATTAAGATGATATTAGATATCTTCACACTGTTTTTCCTGAATTTATTTTTGTTATTACCTTCATTGTATTTCTTAACTTAAAGAGGAAAGTAAAGGCAGTTAAAAAATTAGCAAAACATTGGACGCAAAATTTTAAAATGTCACTTGCAATCCAGTTCCTTGATCTTTGCTCGTGATTGAGGCCCTCTCTCAAATATCAAGTTAAATCTGGGTCCTTTGTTATACATATATTTCTCAATACTCATATCAATAATTGTATACTTACATCAAGTGAATATGTATTTTGCAATTTTCAGGAAACACAATTTGAAAATTTTGGGATAGTGCCTCTATTGCATATTGTAAATGTATATATTATCATATATTATATATTGTATATTCTATATATGGAACACATATTAATATATATGATTTATAGTATGTATATACTCAAACACATATGTATCTGGGATATATCTGTTAAATTATTTATTTTCCTGTTTAATGAGTTTAGTAGCTTTAGAATAGTTCATTTTAAGGGTTTGAATTTTCCAGCCTTTGTTGCTAATTATGGGCCTTCGCTGCAGTTTTATCACCAATCCTACTCCCGTCTCCATCACGCAAAAGCTCCCGTCAGTGGCCATCCTGCCCCACGCTCCACTCCCTCGTGGGATCATCTATTGCAGTTTCATTTGCGACTGTGACTGAGAAACAAGCCCCGCAAAAGTCATTGTCCACATAGCAAGGAGCATATTTGAAAACTGCTGAGCCAAGTCATGTAACCGAAAGGAAAATTCTGCTTAGATAATGCAGAATAATATTTGTTCAAATTTTCTTAGCCATAGATGTAATGTGACTATTCTGTTCCTCTATTTCTATGTAATCAGTGTCATCAAGTTTTGGAAATCTCTTTCCCCCTTCTTTCCTTCCTTCCATCCCTACCAGCCTCCCTCCATCTCTCTCTCTGTCTCTCTGTCTCTGTCTCTCTCTGTCTCTCTGTCTCTCTCTCTCTCTCAAGTCTCCCTTCCCTCCCTCTCTTCCTTCCCCCTGCTTCTTTCCATTTTTCCCCTTTTATTTTAATTTTCTTTTCCTAAAATACAGACTATATGAAAAATCCTTACATATATGTTTTATAAAGATACATTTCACTTCAGAAAACAGATTCACAAGACCATGAGTACTCGACAAAAACTTTGACTAATGTATAATTTAATAATAGCTACCTTCAGGACCTAAGCAGCTTGGGCAGGTTAGTCTTAATACTGTATATCTAAATTTAAAGAGAACTTTTTGTTTCTATTTCCTTATATTTTGTTACTTAGATACTATTCGCAAAATTTTAAAGATTTCTTTGTTTCTAAATTATTTTTTAAAAAGTTATGGCTCTAAACACCTTTATGGCAAGCACAAGGACCAGAGTTTGACCCCTGGTACTGTATGCCATGCCAGCCCAGGCACTCTGGGTGCTTTGTGCCCACCAGAAACTGGGGGTCATGGCACATGCCTGCAATCCTAGCGCTGGGGAGGCTGAGACAGGAGGATCATTATGAATCCGAGTTGCATTGCGAGAATCTGTATCAATAAAATAAATAAATAAGGGCCGGTCAGATAGCTCAGCAAATTGAAGTTCCTCCTTAGGTAGATGCAGCAGCCAGGAGGCTGTGCCGGCCCTGTCCCCCAGGGCCCACTGAGACTGCTATTGAGACTGGGCAAGATGGTATTTGCCTGTAAACCCAGCCCTTGCAGGCTGAGCACAAGCGGATCACTACGAGTCAGATCTGTGCAGTGAGACCCTGTAGACTGTATACTAAAATACAAAAAATAAATAAATAAATAAATAAAATTTAAAATTAATTAATTAATTAATTCGAAAATGCTGCGTTTCACTATTCTGATCTGGGAAGAGAATACCCAACCCAAAAACGTAAAGGAAGATGGGTATATTTTGTATCGCAGCATTTGGTGGGTTCCAGCCATGGTCAGGGGTGCTGAGGGGACCTGAGCAGAGGACAGCTTCTCCTTGCATCTGATTCAGGAAGCAAGAAAAGGAAAAGGAGCTAAGAAGGCACTGTACCCTGCCGGTCACATCCTCAGAGATCAACCTATTCCCAATTTTCCCACCTACTAATCACACATGTAAATTCATCCACTGAAGAATTAATGATCCTCTAAAATCCACAGCTCTGAACTCATGAGAGTTTAGGGGACATTCTAAAAAAAAATCTGTAATAAGACTATATATTAATGACATTTACAGGTAAATATTTATTGAACATCGTTATAAAGAACAATGTTATAAATACTTATTTATATACATATATTTAGATACATGTGTAATATTTAAATAAGGTGGTGCAGTAACTACTTCATCTGCCCATTGTTACCCTTATCCTTCAGTGAAAGATCCATAAGCTAGTTAATGTACGTATATCACTAAATAATAAATTGATCCATGACATAAAAATGTGCCATGTAATGTACAGTCTAACCTTTTATACTCAACACAGTATTTTACCTTGATGTATAACTTTACCTGCATAACAATCTACTAGACTTACATTTTTATAATTTCTCTGTTATCTTGGAGCTACAGTTTTTATTTATTTAGATATTTTCCTTTATAAAAATCTACATTTTGTTTAAAATGAAGATCTACTCATCTTATTTCACACAGCTTGTGGAGTTCCTAGTGTCTTATTAGCTTGTTTCAAACTTAAACTGTTAGTTGCATTTAAAGCTTCTATACTCCTTCTTTGGTTATATTTTCTTTAATTCTAGATAATACTCCATCTCAAACATTTTAAATAACCTACCATCTTTCAGTTAAATGAAAGATCAATTTATCTACTATAATTTCTAATTTTTAAATTATGTTATAATTGACATTAATTAAGTAGGGCAACTTCATTTTTTGCTCTGAAAATACTTTTGAAATTGTAATGTTTCCATGAAGAATCAATTTTTGACATTTTTTAAAGATTTAATAGAAATCTAATTATATAATTTTATTAAATTGAGAATGACTATTCTTACTAAGTTTGAGGAAACAATGTAGAAATATAATATTTTTCCAAATTTATCCAGAGCTCACATTTATTATGGTAACATGTCTATTTTTTAGCAAATGCTGTCTTTAAACTTTACCTATAGAAAAAAATCATTGATGCAAGTAAATTATCATACTAGAAATAACTTTAACGAAAAGAGGAATACTGTGTATTTGTGCAACTAGCTTTTATGTATTCCTTCAAAAGACTTTGTTTTATTATTCATACCTCTTCTTTTCATATCCATTTCATACTCTTCTTCCCTCTATGACTTGTAATTCAAAATATCTAAGTATTTTATAAAAAACTGATGTATTTTACAAGCACAAATGACATATGTGGTCATATAGCAATTGTAATAAAATCTGTTTAATTTTGTTATCGGATAGCTTTGTACAGTTGGTTAACTTAAACCTATCTATAAATATTTATGTCACTTAGCCATATTCCTTCTTCCAGATTTTATTTCACAGTACTTGGAAATGATAACACATTTTGTGCAAAAATCAAAGTAGAGTCAAGTTAAAATCATTGTCAAGTTTTTATTTTGGCAGTACTTCTATATGGTGTTCTAATTCCATAACATAGATTGTATTTTTTTAGAAGAGTGAAGGGTAAGTGGGGTCTGATCTTCTCAGGGTGTAACAAAAGACAGAGAGGCAGGATTTACAAAAGAGGTTGATGTGCAGAGAAAGTAGAAGCAATGACTCCCTTCCTTTGTCCATGTAAATAATTTTTAAAATTACATTGTTGTCTTACTCTTGTCTTAGGAAAAAGCTGCCCTGTTCTACATTACTTCCCCTACCAGTTAGACAGACTGCATTTTCACAGAGTAAATCAAATCCTAAAAATGTGAGGAGACACTAAGAAATGAATCAGCGAGAGAAAACTGGGAAATAAAAGTCGGCTGAAATACTTTAGCTCAGTGGACATTAGGTTTTTTTCTGTTTTTTTTTTGTAATTGACATGAAAAAAGGATAATAAAATCTTGCTCAAATATGTTTTATTTCTTTGAGCAGCATATGAAGAATAAGAATAGGATTAACATTTGGAAGTATGATTTTTATTCAAATCATTTCATTTAATGAAAAAGAATAGATTATTAATTTTCAGTAATATTGTCAAACATTTAACTTTCCATCACACAAGTACTACAAAAAATGCAGCTAACAAGAATCTCCTCTCTTCATCGAATATTTATATGACATGTTTATAGGCCTTAGTTTGAATAATTATAAGAAGAGTTTTATTTTAATCTGATTTCCAACTTTAATTATATGTTTTAAGTAATAAGGACATCTGTGCAGATATACACGTTCAAATACAGAGATGTCAAGTGTGCAATGATCTTCATAAATGACCTTTTAACAGCTGGGTGTGGTGGCACACACCTGTCACCACAGCAGTTAGCAGGCTGAGGCTGGTGGGACATTGCTAGTTCAGGACCAGCCTGGTCTACAAAGTGAGCTGAAGGCCAGCCTGAACTGCACAGCAAGGCTCTGTCTCTAAATAAATAAATAAATAAAGAAGCAAGCAAGCTTTAAAAATTGAATTTTATGTACAAAATCAACCAAAATATAACAATTTTCTTATCAGTTCTGATCTATATTATAATTCTGTATGTATTTAATTCAAGCAAACAGTGAAGTTTTGTGGGTAAAATGTATATGGCAGTCTTAACTCTAAAGAACAGTTACTTAAAATGATCTAAAGTGACTGAATTGTAAATTAATGTACTTCAAATTGGTTACTTTAGCTTTTGGGTACTTTATAAATAAACTTAAATGAAAGCAATATTGTATGACATTTGAAGGGAACTTTTGATTAAAAATACACAAAATTAGTATGACCGTGTAAAATTTGTATTATGCAAATCCAGATGTTAAATGACATCCCACAGAGCAATCAGTTGTTCTAAAATACATTTAGTACTGGGTCTAGAGGGTCTCTCTACGTAGATAGGACTTATAGCGATCCTCCTGTTTTCAGCCTCCCAAGCACTGGGATTACAGGCTGAGACCCATGCCAGGTCTCAGTCGCCATCTCAGCTCGCCCTGGGGCCTGGGCCAGCACAGCATGCTGGGGATTGAACCCTGTCCCTATGTCTGCCTAAGCAGGCACTTTAGTCCGCTGAGCTATCTGACCACCTCCAGTTGTTCTAGTACAATTGATGAAGCTGAATACTCTTTTTATTTCTTTAAGTTAACAAAAATGTGATGCCAGAAGTGGAAGGATATGGGCATTTTGCTTTCGTTTTTTACGTATTAGTGTTTCCTGAATTGCAACACAACTATCAATATAAATCTATAACTCACTTGCCAGTTCTGCAAGGTGAAGTGCTAACTGAATGCCAAGATTGAGAAGCTCTGATTTACTCTTTCTGGGCTATGAAATTAATTGATAAGAGTAAGAGTTCTTTGATATACAATTTATTTTGGAATCTGTTTCCATTATTACATAGCTTTCCATAGCATGTTGTATTTCTCTAGAAAATGATTATTTAAAAAATGTTATTCCTTCCCTGTGTTGTTAAATTATATTAAATGCTGTTAAATAGCAAATGATCCCTTTTCTACTTGAGACATGTAAAATGCTTCTCTGAGTGTCAGTGAGTTCTTAGGAAATGTTAAAATTGCTTTAAAGTAAACAATTTGCTTTATATTTTTTTAAAAACCAAATTGTATACTTGTCCTATCTTTAGTAAGTGCTATTTTTCTAAGATTTCTGGATATTTTTGATAGTTGCTTTTTTAAATACAGAATGTTTAATGAATTCATTCTATTTTTCTCATTTAAAAATTATATTTACTCTACTTTATATTACATATAAATTGCTGGTATTGCTTCCAAGTTCTAGTTTTTGGAGCAGCATATATGAAGATTCAAATTCAATTTAGCACTGAAAGTGATTAATTACTTTAACATAAGTGCTTTTTGGAATTTTATATATACACAACAACAACTGACAGTGGAGTATGGGCATCCATACACTCAAAGTGTGGAAAACAATGTAATCAATTTATTTTTGTTGTTTCCTGATACTGATATTAATTCTAAAGTGATCACTAAGGTTATGGGCTTTATACAGCTTTTGAAAACATAGTTCTACTGGCAAAAGTTAATTTGTTTATCAAATCCACATTTATTAAGTTGATAAAACTTCCTTTTAAATGACACTGTAATCCAGTGAAAATCCTGTGTTTCAGATTAATAATCAGTGACTTTTTATATACATGATTGCTTTTGAAAAAAGGTGCAAATGATATTTTTAATCTTGACATTTTAAATATGTTTTAAAGAAAAATAATACCTTAGGTTGTTTATTTACTTATAAGATTACAAGTTACACAATAGGTGTTCAATAGCTCTGTGAGCCCAGCTGACACAGCTCATTCTCCTGAATTACCTACTGATAACAAATAGGTGTTCGTGATTTATTTTCATTTTAAATGAACGCTTAGCTTTATTATTTTATTCAATAGCAACTCAAAGAAATAATCAAGAGATGCTTATTTCATAAACAAGGAGTACTAATTCTCCTGAATGACACAGCTTATTCTCATTCCAGGCTGTCCTTCTGTAAAAGCAGAATGAGCTGTGTCAGCCAGGTTGACAAAGCTATTGAACACCTCTTGTGTAACTTATAATCTTACAAGTAAATAAACAACCTGACAACACTGGACAAAAGTAGATTCTTACTACTGAATGCAGCTGAGTTAATTAATTAGGTCTTTCGCTATGGTCACTTCTGTGTCTTACATAAAGTGAGTATCTATGTTTTATTTCCAAATTCATTACATTATCTTTCCTCAAAGTTGCATTATTTCTACCCACTAAATAAAATAGAAGCAGGTACTAAAAGATAAAGTATTTAATCCCATTTCTCTATCATGGAAAAGGAAATGCCCCTCGGGAAATATGAATCAAACATTAAAAGTATCTTTGTTATGATCAAGATCTAGAAAAATAGCATGATAATTAATTATCAAAATTTTACTATGTAAATATGGAAAAATGTGGTGGAGTATAACTTTTACCAGAAATTCATACAATCAACGTTTTGTGTTAACTAAAATATAAGTTCAAAGATCTATTATGTAGTGTAGTGGTTGATACATTGTGTCAACTTGGTCAGATGACTCCCTGTGCACTTCCGGCTGGTGGGGGTCCCGCCCTGGGACACAATTGGTTCTGC
>NDGN011535480.1:318-11705 GCA_002564285.1 Tympanoctomys barrerae
ACACTATTAGTTCAAAATTTGCTTCTCATTAAACTAAGAGAAAGTAGCTATATATCCATGCTAACTATTTTGTATATACAGATATATATATACATATATATACATATACATATATATTTTTTTTTCCATTACAAAATGGTCCTTCATTTATTTCCCTCTTTTTTGTTTGCTTTTGTCAGAGATGGGTATTCCTCAACCTGAGAGCAAGGAAAATTTTTGTTAGTTAAGAATCTCCATTTTTATTTTGAACTTTGGCCTCTGGATGGCTCACTGCGCATTCTGAGTTTCATCTTCCATAGCAGAAATGGTCAGCACAGGCCCTGTCCCTGTGAAGACACACTTTATTATTGAAAAGTCCTTGAGAAGCATTGGAGTAGTTTATGTTGAGCACAGACCTTGTAGAGAGAGCAAAGTTGGCTTAAACAAGATAACGTGCTTGCTCAGTGATCCATCTGCACCGAGCACAGGATCTAGCTTTGGCTCCTGCTTTCTCTGGCTGGCTTTATTCTCAGATCTGTCCTCTCTTCCCTACCATGTAGATCCTACATTGTCAAAGTCACTGTTATCATACTATGTTAAGTGGGCTAGATTAAATAAAGGCTTTCTCCTGAATTAAGCACCCAGACAATATGATATGTTGTCTCACGTACTCCGCCCTCAGGGCCGGAGTCCGGTGACAAAAATCAGATGCTGCCTGAAGAAGAATGACTATATAGAGAAGCAATATCCCAAGAAACTATAACGTGTGCTGCATCTGTGATTTGATTTTATTTTATTATTTTTTGTTTGTTTTTGAGGGAAGAGTCTACAGGGTGTTCAGGATCTCACTACTAGATCGGACTCATAGTGATTTGCCTGTTTACAGCCTCCCAAGAGCTGGGATTACAGGTGCATGCCCCCCATGCCCACTCTCAGTTGCTGTCTCAGCGCGCCCCAGGGGTGGGGCCAGCACAGCAGCCAGGATTGAACCCTCAGCCCCTGCGCCTGTTTGAAGACGCCTTAATCTACTGAGCTATTTGGCTGGTCCACATCTGAATTTTAAACTTTCTCATAGTCACATTTTAAACATGGACAAACGAAATAGATTCCAATAATATATTTTATTTAACTCCACATTTAGAATATTGTTTTGAACATTAAGCAATATAAATCATTAATGAGATAGTCTACACTTTTTCTTTTCGCACTGAATTTGAAATCCACTGGGCAGCTGGAGCACAAAGAATGTTGCCATTCCAATGCATTCCAAGTGTGTGTAGTCGCCTGTTGCTCCCAGACTGGATCGTCCTGGGCTTAGTATGAAGGAAAGGCTGTCATAGCTTTCCTACTCGCTGTCACTTGAGCTGTCACAGCCCAGCACTAAGTATTCAAAAGTTGATCAGCTAGCTTAATAAATGGAAGAACCCGGAACCTAAGCTGGATCTTCTGAATCCCAACAAGGCCCATAGGAACTATCTGAGATGTTGGGCACAAGGAAGCTGGAGTGTATTTTTTTTCCTTTGAATTTCATTCAGTCCACAGAGCTTCTGTGTCAGAGAAAGTACCTGATTAGTATTGCAAATGCTGCTGGGAGCATTCCGTTAACATCGCGAGAGCTGTTCCCAATGGCCACCACACTCACCATCAAGCCCATAGCTATTCACCTGAGCATGAACTTGGGCTCTACCTCTAAGAGATGGGGACCCTCTCCAACCCAATGATGATCTGTTATGGCTTCTGTCTAGTTGTCTCCCTGTTTCATTTACTATTTTCTCATTGCTGGGACAAATACCTGACACACAAGCGTAGGGAAGGAAAGGTTTATTCAGCTCACAGTTACTGGAGGTTTCATAGTTTAAAGCAGTGTGAATTACACAGCAAGACCTCGATACACTCTGGCATGTCCAGGATGATCCACTCCATAACTCCAAGAGAGGCCATCAAGCCTGGGGGGGGGGGACGTGCATGCTGTCAGTTTAACTGTTTGTGCCTCTCTGGCCCCACCCCTCAAGCCCCGCCCTGGTCCTCTGGCCCCGCCCCTCGAGCCGTGCATGGCCACCCTATGATTTACATGATGCTTTGGAGGAACAACTAGATACAAACCATAACACCCTCCCCAAAGCCCCATGCAGTCATGGGGCAGCTTCAAGAGTTTGTGATTAATTCATGATCAAATGCTGGAATTATGGGTGAGAGCCTCAGCCATGGATGGTCTATAATGCAATATAAAGAAGGCCGAGAGTCTTGCTCGCTGCCTCTGCTGCCACTGCCACCACTCCTTCCTTTACGATGTTGCTTTCCACTGCCTTGAATATCTGTCTCCCTCCATGTGTCATTCTGCCTCGGAGCCAGCCAAGTACGGACTGAAACCTCTACTAGCTGGCAGCTAAATAAATCTTTCCTTCCTTAAATTTGGGCGACAGGTATATTGTCCCAGCAATAAGGAAAAAGTAACCGGTACATGGTCTCTCAAGTCTCTGCAGGCTTCTTATGTGATAGTCTCTCTGGGTACCTGAGTGACACGCATCCCTCAGTAACACTTTCTTCCTTTTCCTGCTTATCCATTGTCCAACAATCTAAGCACTGAGTTACAATTTTATATCATGGGGCTTGTTGTTAGCTCAGTTGTTTAAACTCCTGCTCTGGCAAACCCAGTCAGGTGCAGAGGACCACAGCTTGATCCCCAGACCTGCCCTTAAAACAGCCTGAGCCAGCAAAATAAATAAATAAATACATAAATAATCCTACAATTTTACATCATCAATTTTGCCCCCTGACAGCAGTGTGCACTGATGGACAAGTTTTGTAATCCACCCACATTCCTTCAAGAGAATTTACCTATTTAAATATAAATAAAGAGGAAAGCAAAAGATGGATAAAAGAAGCAAAGAGATGGATCTTTTGTAAATAGGAAGAAGACCAAGAGTCTGAGGGTAGAGAGAAGGAAGAGGGAAAGAGGACGTAAAAAGATTTAAGAAATTTCTTAGACATGTACCAAATACCCAAATAATGATGAAAACTATTATACATTAAAAATACAGTTTAAAATTATAATATTAATAGCAAAATGGAGAAAAAACATCTAGTTATATAAGAAGTAAGGTGGGTTAATAGTGAAGAAAAATGAAAAGAATCCTGATACGTGAAGAGCATTTCCCTACTCCCTAAGATATGTTCACGATTATCATGTACTACAAAAAATGCACTAAGAAAAAGGAATCCTGCATTGTAGATACCTACTCACTAATGAGCTATTTATATAAAACTTTCTTGCCAAGAATTCTTTCCCTGGATAAAATTTCTCCTACCATCGCATCATGAAAATGTGCCTACTTCCCAAGAGAAAACATATATCCACTAAAATTTAGCTTGATCCAACCCAGCCATGAATGGGATTGGATGGTGGGCGACTTCTCTCCTGAGTAGAATAAACATAGAAGACGTGGTCCTTGTGAACACTTATGCATATGGGCAAGGATTTCTTATTTCATTATTTCACTAAATATTCACAAAACTTCTGAAAGTGAAATTATTGTTCATGCTTGAAGGATGAGGAAACCGGAAATCTAAAACTTCACTCAGAGGGGCAGAGTATCCAAGTAGCCAGTGATGGGTGGTAAATCCAAATCCAGGGTGGCGTAATGACAGCCTTCTTTGTCTCCTCTGTGTTGTATGCTTGTCACCTGACTGAGAAGTCCTTTGAAAGATCCAACTCACAGACAAATTTGAGACCTGTAAATTCAAAATAATTTGTGTCACACCATTTTCATCCTTTAAATTTTTATTTACATTCAGAGGTGGAGAAGGAATAACACCAATGAATGATGTGCTTTGTAAAGATTTACTCAGTAAACTTTGAATTTTATCAAAACAATTAATTTAGTTATCACTGAGAATTGAGCTTCCCTTTTTACTTAACTATTCATCAACATAATGCTACAGAGCTTGGTGATTCCGCACCAGGCTTCTCTTCTGGGTTCTTGTACTTCACACAAAATTCAGGCTCCCTTAGGAAGAATGTATGCAATGTATTAATTATTGAAACTGTCCTACCAATTTGGTTTGAAACTGTCTCATCGCTATTAGTCTCTCAATAAAATTATGGGAAAAAGGAAATGGGCAAGAAGGATGGGAAAGTGTATTTAAAGCAGGGGGGATGATTTGAAGGGAATTCAAATTATACTACTCAAGGAATACAACCTTGAATTATTTGTCATACAATCCTTTCCATTTCAAATCTCCTTTCTTTGATCAATATTTGAAACAAATCATGAAAAAATCTTGTCAATTTATGTCAATGCATCCTTTCCCATCGTGAATTGTGAAAAATTTAACCACTCATATTTGTTGATTTTAACCTGTATGTCACTGAATATAAAAAAACATATTATTTGAATGAAAAAAAAGATACCAGGTAATTTCTAATAAAATGTTCCGTTCTTTTGAGGAACAGTAGCATCTGTCTTAGGGTCACCTTATCCTATCATGCATGCAGCGAAACCTAATGATCTTCGAAAAAAAATTTTGTTTCCTATGTCCTCTATTATCACCATCATTCACTACTATGAGACACAGTGGAGGTATTTGTGGGAGCTACTGACACCTGTGGGCACTAGATAAGTGGTAGGTTGTTGCCTTCCAAATAACACTCATAACTTTGATGTTGTCACACAATCACAAATCCTTGTATTACATGCAGGACCTTCTCAATATTTCTTGCTGCTTCAAAAGTACATTTAACATTCATCATCTCATTCTGACTATCAGTCCTGAAAGGCAAACAAAGGATTAATACCTAACTCTAAACAAAGGATAGAATTTAACAGAGACCAAGAATTTTGTCAACAAACTGGGTATAGTGGTACCCTCCTGTAATCCCAGCCCTTGAGAGGATGAAGCAGGAGATTCTCCAGGAATTCAAGGCCAGCTGTGACTACATAGCAAGATGCTTTTTTCAAAAATAAAAGTTTTGTCAGCAGCATATTTATTCATTTGAATACAGAGGTACTGAACTTTGGCTTACTCAATATGGATTCCAATGTTTACCTGGTTTACAAAAAAAGAAACACTTAACAGCTACATTCCCCCACCTATTCAGATTGTGGTTTGGATTTCACTAATCAGAGACACTGACATTTGTTAAGACTTGGCTTGGAATTTAAATGTAGGTGAGGAAATAGCAGATAGAGGCATCTACTTGCCTTGAAAGGATTACAGCCAAACTAGCATAGTTCTGGAACTTGAGGGGGAGGTGCATTTTCTCAATTTACCAATATCTTGATCCTGGTGAAGGGATGCCCCTGAAGATTTTGAAGCAAGTCACTTCAAAATCTTAGATTACACCCTGGTTCTGCAGTATTCCTATGACAGAAATATAGCTTTGCATTTTATTTAATTCCTTTGTCTCCTCAGTGACCTAGAGCAAATTCCATGAACTGCAATGTGAAAACTGATAGGTTCTTATTATTCACCCAATGATTAAACTCAGGTTTATTGACTCTAAGAGAAAACAGCATTTTATACAGTGGCAAAATTTAATTAGACAAGATGGTGTGAACAGGGAGGAAAAACGGCTTTCGAGCTTCCAGTAGGAGTCTCAACCTCCAGCTCTGGGGCTTGTGCACATAGATAGGATTACAAGTATAGATATTGTGAAAGATGTCATTTGGTTGATGGTCAGAGAGCTCTGGGGTCAAAGTTATATAAAGAGTATGTGGCTTTTAATGTTAGCTAGGTGTATGATCTTAGTATCAATACCACTTCAGAAATGATTTTGCATAGGCTCTAGAGAAGGCTTGCTTAACAATGAAGATAGATGTAAGAAGTGTTAGTGTTAAGCCTTTAAGTTCTGAAGAACTGGGCGGAGCTGTAAGTTGTCTTCTCCATTGGTGACCTGGAGCCACACACATTATTCAGGAGAAGAGTAAGGAGAAGCATAGATCAGTTCAAAGTCCAGCTATAGAAATAAAATGCGGAGAAAGTGGGGCCTCTTACAGATTCCTGTGCTGCCTGCATTTCTTATAGTAATTGGAATGAAGAAAATTTGGAAAACTTTCCAGTTCCCTGATATTACTTCTGTCCCATTAAAGTTCTCCAAAATCTGAAAAGAGTCTATTTTGCAGTTAAAAAGTAACGTTCACTAGATAAACTTTTATAATCCTTTGAACAGTGTTCTTGGTGAAAGCATATCCAGAAATCCTCCTACTTATTTGCTCTCTGGGTGTTTTTGACTCACAGTAGTCTCCCAAAATAGATTCTATGAATTTTCCTAGGTCAAAAAATCGTATGCCTCTTCATCATACCTGGCAGCAAATATTATCATACTGTTTGATGAAACGTTCTTTCAACCCAGGTCTGTCTTGCATTCTTTGCCCTCCATCCCTGGTGCTACAGGAGTCTCAAAATGTTCCCTTTGTCTCCATTTCTAAGCACATATCTACTAAAGACAATTAATCATCTGTCTTGGTTACTTTTACCTCATTGCTGGGACGAAATATCCAACACCCAAAATTAAGAAAAGAAAGCTCACAGTTAGTGGAGGTTTCAGTCCATAATCAGCAGACTCCAAAGCAGAGTGGCACATGAAAGAGGGCAGCTGTTCATGGTGGCAGAAAGCAGCAAAGAGCAAAGGGAGTAGCAGTGACTGCAGCAGCTAGCAAGCCTCTCTCCCTTCCTTATATTGCATTCAGGCTATCTGTCCCAGGGTAGGTGTAGTACTTACACCCATAATCCTAATATTAGATCATGAATTAATCACAAACTCTAGAAGCTGCCTCAGTGACTTCGTGAGGCTTTCAAGGGACTACTAGACACAAACCATAACACCACTTACTTCACTTGGCTTCTTAAACTCTACTCTCATTTGCCTGATAATATTTTCTGTAGGACTCTTAGAGGAGACACTATAATAGTATAATGGGCACCTGTGGCCTGCGATAAGCAATGTCCCTCTGACACAAGCTCTATCCCCAAAGCCATTTCCTCTTGAGGGAATGGGCTCTAGCTGCTACAGTTCTAGCAAAAGCAGAACAGACCACATGTGGGTTTTCATGGACATGGAAACATCCCACATCTTCCTCTATGCTCTATTTCCTTTCTGGACAGCTATTATGAATATGTGAGACAGTAAGTCAAAGATGAAATTATCTTATTTTCTGAATCACTAAGGAGAAATACTGTCCCTGTTATTGTAACCTGGACTGTTTGCCACATACAGAGCTGCATGAGTAAACAATGGGAAAATCATATTACATTTACTTAGACAATGCTTGATTCTTCTAACACATATTATCTCAAATTTTGATCTCCTAATATCACTTTAATTTACTTATATATTTCCTTAGCTTATTTTATCTGAGAACATAAAAGAACAAGTACTAAGGTCTGAATGTGTCCTTAAGAAAAATGCATGGGCTGGAAACTTAATTCATGATGCAGCAGTGTTGAGAGTGTGTAGGTCCCGTGAGGGTGACGTCATCATTCACCATGGTTCACAATGAGTCTCTCACATTTTAGAAGGGACTCGCAGGAGTGACTTCTTTTTCTCTTCTTCTCTTCTTCTCTATGAAGAGACTTCCTCTCCTCTATTAGATGCAGTCTTTAGCACCCCATCTTAGAAGCAGAGTTCTCCATTAACAGACATGAAAGGTGGCAGCCTTGACCTAGTGGGTCACAACCTCCAGAACTGGGACAAGCAACTCTATTCTTCATAAGCTACCCAGACTCAAGTATTATTTTATGTTGGCTGAAATGAGAAAGGTAACAATATTAGTGCTTTCAATTTTATTCATGTACTATTCATGGCTTAAATCAGATTGGCTCCTACTATTCAACACTATTATGGGAGATACATCTTAAGCTTAAATCATGTATTCCCAGTACTGATCATGTCTCTGCTAAATTAGTTACAGAGAGAGAAAAATGAAGCATTTTCTTATTGTACATAAAACATCCATTACTAAGTAGGTGGTCAATAGAATATCTTAGGTACCATAATTTTATGCAGGGAACAATAAGAAAAACAGTGCTTAAAAGTTTTTTTTAGAAAGATGATAATCAAGATGAGGGTTTAAAAAACACTTCTTGCAATGTAAGATGGAAACAGCAAACATTTCCTTTCATTCTACCTAAGAAGTACTTAAGGAAAGAGTTCTATATATCTTTCAGAATGTTTCATTTACTAAGAAAACAGTGTTCCCTGCAGTCTTTTGTTCAAATAACATTGAATATTTTGAACAAATCACACTAGTTTCTTTTAAGAAGCTCTGTTCTACCATCTTAATAAATACCCAGGCTTAAGAAGTGTTGAAGGAAGGCAGAGAAATTAAAGAAATAAAACCAGAGTGGCTCATTAATAAAAATCTTCATAAAACAGACTTCCGTGTTCAAACGTATATCCTTTCTTTAAAGATGAACTCTCAGACATACAGGATTTTATAGTTAAGAATGCCATTCAATGGACCAGATGACAAGGATCCCTTAATAGCTATACAGCGAATGTATCCCATTTTCAATGTCTTTATTCCTTAAAAGTAAGCTGGTACATCAGCATCAATAACACACACGAAGGATAGGAGAGCAACCAATGCTTCCAAAGACACTAAGGTGCAGCATTACAAAGTGATAAAGGAGATATTTCCCAAGAAGATATTGAAATATAAATTTATAGCCATCTGTCAACACAGTTTCAAAATACATGAAACAATGCAGTAACTCTAGAAAAAAAAGCATACAAAGCTAACAGAGATTTCAGTCCTCTCTTTTAGTACTATTAAAGCAAAGTAGAGAAACTTATAAGACCAAGTAAGAACATAATAGCGTATTAACCAAATTTATCTCATTGATATGCATAGTATATCCCATGTGGCACCTTTTGTTTAGTAGTCCCTGCAAAAAACACCTCACATGTTCAGAGTTGAGACTTTTTTAAAGGTGGCTGGACCTAGAATGTGTATCACTGGAATTGGTTCATGATATAGTGAGGATCAAGAATACTACGAAAGGTGTCATTGCTACCCACTCTAAGTAGCCTGGATGTGATCTAAGGGACAGAAAGAGCTGTGGCCAAGCCTTGTAGCTTTGCTACTTTCTGCCCAGCGGAAAGTGCTTCTCCCGTGAGATGCCTATCTGTGGTGCCGTCCTGCCTTAGAGCCAGTCCATTACAGATTGAAACTTCCCCCAACTGTAGCCTAACTAAATCTTTCCTCCTTTAACTTTGAAGGTCAGGTATTTTGTCTCTANAACAACAAAATTAACCAACACCCAGCAATACAGATTTTTTTTAATGTGTGTGCTGGAGTCATGGACCAAAATATTAATAAAGTCTGCCTAGATATGAGCAAGTGAAGCTTCTCAATGCAGACAGTTCAGTAGTTGTCTCAGGATATGGTGGGAGAGAGACAAGATTCTCTGTTGTATTATTTCATCTAATCTCAGTGCATAAGTATAAAATCAATTAAAATGTTTTTAAATAAAAATTATTGAGCTCATTATCTGTACAAATATATATATATATATAAATAATGATAGATAATTTTACTTGGAAAAACTTATCACCTTCATTAGCTTTCAGATTAATATGAAAAGAAGACTAAATTTTGAGTCTGTGCTATTTGTTTTCTTAGTTGTGACTAGAAGCTAATGAATTGATATTGTAAACTTGCATTTCACCTGTACCTTGGGCTTGACAACAACATTCATGCACACGATTATTGAAAGGATTACATTAAGTAATATATGTAGATGATAACACTTAATATAATATATAACATTAAGTAAATATTAAATAACAAATGCTAAGTATATATTTATGACAATACTTAACATCAGATAAGCAATTATTGTCAATGATCAAAATATAAACACCATTATCAAAACCAATTCAGGTATCATTTTAATCTAAGACCTAGTACAGATCACACTTCAAAAATATATTTAAGAAAAATAAATTTATATAAATATATATATATATATATATATATATATATATATATATCCAAGAGTAACTCTAACATTTTCAAGGAAAACAACCTGCCCTTGGTCTTGAAATTAATGATTGCTCAAATTGTCTGGTTTACTGAAAGACCTGGAGGTTGTTGAAAAAAAGAAACATAGCTTTGTGGCTGTATCCCTGAAGTATGGGGACCAGGCTGATAATAACTAAAAATTGCAATTAAATTAGAGGGATTTCCTCACAGGGCCTCTGGGTACTATCACCCTGGCGCCACTACAAGAGCCTTTAGCCATTTTCAATCTGTGCCTCATTAGATAGTTGTAGCATGCACATCCTATGGTGACATTAGGGGAAAAAAAAATGCATGTAAAAAGAGGTCCTCTTTTTCCCTCTCAACCTTTTCCACTCTTTAACAGTCTGTTCTACAGATGCTAGGGGATGACAAAGAAGCTTTGGGACACGGAGCTTTTCCACAGAAGTCCAATTTATGTGCAAGCACAAACCATAGGAGATTGTCACAGTATTATCACATCATACATTATGTAGCTCTCATGGGCTTCCTTCACTTTCTGCCTGCACATTCAGGTGACTTAATAGCCCATGTGCTCCAGTCAAATGCAACCTGATTACTTTTAGATAGAGGAGACATAACAGAAGTGCATTGCTATCCATGTTGCCTTAGGATCACCCATTTTCCTCTACCTACCATGCTTTACTTTTGAGGGAAATAGGAAAATAAAAATCATTATCTGACCAATTATGAGAATTGAATGATATTCAGAGACACAGACATATATATCTACCTCTTCATATTTGGTCACAAAGGATTCACACCCAATCCGGTCTCCCGGATACAGTGTTATATAAACCCTTCATCCTCCAAGCTTTTATTCAACAAATCATTCCTCACAGGAGTGCTCTTCTTCTTGAAATGCATCTGTAGGGAGAAAACACTCAAGTCTGGATTTTTATATCAGTTAAAATTAACACTCCTGTGAGCTCCATGATTCTCTATCCCAGATGCCTGTTCCTCAAGCATTTATCAAAGCCTGGAGCTCTTGTTTGTCCCAAATGTAGCAGAACATCTTGAAGAGGGTAGTGATTTTGCAAAGCACCTGCAATGGCCAGACAGCCCTACAAAATAGAATTATCTAGCTCAATATCTCAGTACCACTAAGCTTGGGAAACCTTGCCCTAAGTGCCACCAGTAATAGAATCAGAGAGCTCTGTAATAGCTCCTTTACCAAAGTGGTTTCCCAGCCTGGATTTTGCTCAACCCTGAGTTGTGAGTTTCCCTGGTCTCAGCATCATTCCATCTATTCCTGAAGTTGCCACCTGAAGGGCCATCACAGAGCTTTACACAGAACTCTCAGCCTGTAGGTTTTGTAGAACGGAAATGCATTTCCTTTCATTAATTTTGCAACACCAAGCTCTCTCTCACTGCAGTATATCCCAG
>NDGN011535484.1:0-12867 GCA_002564285.1 Tympanoctomys barrerae
GGGGGGGAGGGAGGAAAGAAGGAAGGGGCTTCAGTAAGTCTTGTTTGCTACCGTTCCCTGTCACTGTGCTTGGCACATATCTGGTGCCCAATTCATACCTATTAGATGTTTGCTAATGAAAATCCCACAAGTCTGTTAAAGTTAGTATGGATTCTCTCTTCCTTCTCTCCCAATCTGCCTTCCCTACTGCCTCGTCATCCACAGGTAGGTGCTAAACACTCACACAGAGACTGACACAAAAAACAGGTGTCCATTAAAGGTGAATGGCTACTAATTGCTGCACTGGCCCCGCCCCATCCCTGGTTGCACGGAGCTGGCCACCAAGACCAGCAGTGGTGGCACACCCCTGTAATCCCAGTGCTGGGGAGGCTGAGAATGGGAGGATCACTAGGAGTCTGAGCTATGTAGTGAGACCCTGTACCAAATACATTTTTTTTAAAAATGGTATAAGGCTAAAGAAAATGTGGCATATACACCCAGTGGGGCACTCCTTAGCAAAAAGGAGGATGCACTGCACTCATTTGTATTAAATGCATGTATCTGGAGACCACAGCACTAAGTGCAATAAATCAGACACAGAAGGTTAAATATCACATGGTTTCTCCAATCTGAGAAATCCAAAATATCATCAATAGAGCCAAGAGGAGCAGAGAGAGAGGTGACATGGTAGGGATGGAAGGGGATTCTGTGGAAATCAGAGTGGATCCTGGGAAAGAAGGGAGGAGACGGGAGGGGGAAGCTAGGGAGTAAAAATGAGCAAAACGCAGGAAGCACAAGTACCAGTTCCCTAAGACAAAAGCAATTATTATGAATCACAAGCATACACTGATACAGAAAGAATAGTGGTTTCTCCCACCTCCGAGCCAGGTAGTCACCTAACCTGCACCTCCTCACCTGTGAAATTAGGACAAACTATTATCTCCTTCAAAGCACCACCATGAAGATTAAATTAACTCCTATTTGTCAGGCACTTAGCTCACACCTTGTAAAGTGTTAAATCACAGAGCAGCACTTGTGTTAGCACAGACCTCAAAGAGTAAAGGCCACATCATTGTAGACATGAGCCAGAAGCTCCAGGGGCCAGCCCACATGCACTGCTGACTCACTGTCCAAACTGTATGTCCTTGGGCTTGATGATTCACCAACATAACTTCGAGAATTCAGGAAAGTACTATACTTACAATTCTAGTTTTATTATAAAGGGGCCTTCTCAAGATAAACTGAACAGGGCTGGTGAGATGGCTCAGTAGTCTAAAGCACCTACTTGGAACAAGCTTGACAAAGCACAGGGACCGCGGTTCGATCCCCCAGGACCACATGCCAGCCAGACCTGGCCCCTGGTGGGCTGAGCTGGCCACACAGACACACACAAAACAAATAAATAAATACAAATTTAAAAATAAAATATAACTTTAAGAAAAAAAAGATAAACTGAACAGGGGGACGTCTTCCTCTCACCAGGAAGTTCACCTGCCTTCTAGGGCCCAGAGGCCTTCACTAGGATTCTGTTGTTAGGCATGGGTGATCACAGCATTTCCAAGTGACCATGTTTTGTGACCAGCGTGGTGTCCTCTTCCTGCCAGAGGTCATGCTAATCATGTAGCTCAAACCCCAACCTTCCAGGCACATCATCGTCTTTCCCACATGGGCAGCCCACATCCTGATACCCAGAAGGCTACCATGAATCACTTTATCAGCTGTCCCTCATAGCTGAGGCTTTCGGGAAGGTGACTGGGTCGTGCATGTGATGCCACTGCATTAGTCCATCAGGGCATTTATAGCTGGACATTTATGGTGGGAGGTGAAGCCTGGAAGAAGAGATAGGACATTGTAGGGGTGGTCTGGAGAGGTGTGTGTGTGTGTGTGTGTGTGTGTGCATGTGCATCCTTCCTCCCTTGCTGCTTCTTGTCCCCTATGCCATAAATTTGTTTTCTTCTGCCATGCCATCCTCCCTGCCTTGGAGCCAGCCTACTAAGGACTGAAACCTCGACGAATTGTAAGCTGAAATAAACCTCTCTTCCTTTAACTTGTTGGCATTCAGTATTTTGTCCCAATAACAAGAAAGTAACTGAAGGGCTCTTGAGATACCTCAGCAGACTAAGTGCCTGCTTAGGCAAGCACAGGGACCAGGATTCAATTCCTGGCACCACATGCTGCATTGGCCCCACCCCTTGGTGTGCTGAGCTGGCCACTGAAACCTGGCATGGTGGTGCATGCCTGTAATTCCAGAGCTGGGGAGGCTGAAAACAGGAGGATCACGATGAGTCCAAGCTGCCTAGTGAGACCCTGTACCAAATATTTTTTAAAAAAGTAACTGAGACATCAGCATAAACTCAGATGTGGTCTGAAGCCCTACCATGAGTAACAAACACATGCTGATCACTTGGAAGATTCCAGAGACTTAGAGGTTATTTTTCATGGGCCTCTGAATTTAAAAGCCAAATTCTTTACATCATGAAAGCTTACTAAATTGATAGACTTAGTAAAGTCTAGGAAAGCACTGCAGAAAGGGAACATCTAAAAAGAAAGTACTATTTGTGGTACAGTCATTGCCCGAAAGGACAGCCTCTCCCCTTCCACCAGCTGACTGGCTTTCACTGTGGTGGAGTGCAAACCTTGAATCATAACCTGGGCTCTTGTTGGGCTCTACAGAAATTGTGAATCATCTGCAATCCTTTCTACAAAAGGCAGGTGTGATTTTTTTTTCTAATGTATGTATTACAGGGTTTACAGGGGCTCATTACACAGATGGGACTCTTTGTGATCCTATTTTCAGCCTCCCAAGCACTGGGATTACAGGTGTGTGCCACCACACCCAGTCTTAGTTACCATCTCAGCGTGCCCCAGGGGCAAGGCCAGAATGGCACACCACCAGGAATTGAGTCCCAGTCCCTGTGCCTACCTAAGCAGGCACTTTAGTCTGCTGAGCTATCTGGCTGGCCCTGGCAGGTGTGATCTAAATACACACATATACAGACAGTAGATTAAACCACCAATGATTATTTCTCCAAACACCATGGGTTGACTTTGCAGTTTCTGGTACTGCATGCAGTTCGCGGGATTCCACTGAGCTGGCTGACAGCCCCAGGAAAGCCTCCTCCAATGTCTGCAGCCTGTGTTGACTCTTAGTTTTAGTTCTCATCCCTGCGGCCTCTCTGCACATGGGATTACACCAGGCCTTCCACGATGCCTTGTTCAGCCACACCTCTGAACTCCAGGCAAAAGAGCCAAAGTAGAAAGCCGCTGGGTCTTTTAGGGCCCAGAACTGATACAGTACATTTTCTCACCATCTTCTCTAGACCAAAGCAAGTCACAAGGTCTGCCTAGATTTAAGGGCAGGGACCATAAACCTCATCTCTCAAAGGGAAGAGCAGTGTGCTGCACATGTGTACAGGGAGAACAGGACACATGGCAGCTCTCTCTTGATCTCCCTCACCTTCCATGTCCTCCTCTGGAAATGCAGATTTTAATTCAGGTGGCCCTTCTTGGCCACAGGTTTTGTATCTTCAGATTCAATTAACTACAGATCAAACATTTTCTAAGCATCTTATTGTTGCTGACAATGTGGCACAGGTGGAGCAATGGTGGTTGTGTCTCAACTTGTCCAGCGTGCTTTCCTTGTCAATGTCCCTTAGATAAGAGTATAACAAGTATTTTCATCACATTTACATTGTGTTGGGTATTATGAGTGGTCCAAAGAGGGTTTCAAGTCTACAGGAAGATATGCATAGGCTCTATCCAAATATTACATTGTTTTATATAAGGAACTTGATCATCATGATTTTGGTTTCCAAGAAGGTTCTGGAACTTATCCCCCTTGGCTCCTCAGATGAATGTAAGGATTGATAAATACATGGTATGTGATATGTGATGGCATGTTTTACATTTTTAAGTGTTAAGTAGAAGACATTTGAATTGTGAGTAAAATTGGAGGATATATAGTACTTTAAAAGTAGGCAGAAGGGCTTATTGTAATAAAAATATTTTGGAAGCATTTACCATGGGCCAGACACTATACAAATTGCTTTATAAGTATATTCTCTAACCATCATGACAAGATAAATTTTGTTTTGTAATTTTACAGTAAAGTAACTGCAGGTTGATGGTTGTCTCAGTTGTTTTTCGCTCATTGCTGGGACAAAATAACCAACACCTCAAATTAAGGAAGGAAAGGTTTATTTAGCTCAGAGTTAGTGGAGGTTTCAGTCCATACTCAGCTGGCTCCAAGGCAAAGTGGCACAAGGAACAGAGCAGCCATTCATGGCAGCGGAAAAGAGCAAAGAGAGGGGCAGCAGCTGGGGCTCCTAGCCAGCCTTTTTTCCTCCTTCCATTGCAATGCAGATCACCTGCGCAGACGAAGGTGCAGCACACACACACCGCAGAGGAAGGTGCAGCACACACACCCACAATCATCAATCACAAACTCCAGAAGCCATACCGTGACTACATGAGGCTGTGGCGGGGACACCTAGACACCAACCATAACTGTGGTAGAGCCAGAGTTTGAATCCAGTTCTGTGTGATCCCAAAGTTTGAACCACTGGAGCCAGAATTCCTAACACTTAATATACAATCAACTGGCAAAGTTTGGAGGTGGAACCTAGGATCACTTTTATCTTTTTGTTTTTCTTTCTGTATTCAAGATTGAATCCAGGCCTTTCCAAACCTTTTTATTTTGAGACAGGGTCTCATTGAATCATCAGGTTGTTTGGGCTAGACTGGAATTTGTGATCCTCCTGCCTCAGCCACCCAGAGTGCTAGGATTACAGACATGGGTCACCAGGCTGAGGTAGATACTGCATTTTAAAAACAGCCCCATTAATGCAGAAGTACTTACCTTCACTGTACATAGCGAACCTTTTCAGGTTGCTTAGTAGTAGTTCAAAGACATGAGAAAAAACAGTCTCTGAAACTCTCTTCAAAGACAGTCTCAGAAGAAACTGCTTTGCAGAGCAAAAAGCACTTAATAAGCATAACACCTAGAAGTGGGAAGAATAAGTGGCTTAAAAAGAATTACACTTTCTAGACGTTGATTATAAGACCGAGGAAATTAAAGAGCAGAAAGGCTAAAAACCAGTCCCAATTGTTCACAATTAATCAAGTTTACATTTTATTCGGTCATCTGGTTTATGTTGCTTTGCATTGGGGATTATCACATCCTCTGCTAAGGAAACCCCAAGTTTTCCTTCACTTGCCCGACTACGTCATCTCCTCCCTCCAGGCCTGTTCCACCCTGAGAAGATGCCCTCCTGGACCCCGCATCCCCAGTGCCCACTGGGAAAGACGTGAGGGCCTTTCCCGCGTCCTATCACTTCCAGCTCCTGTATGGTAAATGAGGATTTATTTTCCTTCTTCAACTCCAGGCTGTGAGGCACATGAGGGTGAGGCCTGTTCAGGAAAAAAAGACAAAAGGGAGAAGATGACTCTTAGAACCATAAGGGGAACACAGGAGGGTAAAGAGCCAATGGGCGGGTGCACCGTTCTGGGAAAGGCACGAAGACTTGCCGAGAAGACACGCTGAAAGCTATGGAGCTTACCGAAGGCAGCAAAGAGATACAGCGCAGCCCTGCGGTTGGCTCTTCGTAACTACCTCAATTCAAAGCAGCCAGCAAACTGGTCCCTTTCATAATTACATGCATTTTACTTTATACATACTACAGGTGGTTGAAATTGTGTAAGAAACACGATTCCTTGCTAATCACGTGAAGAAATCAATCTGCTCTATTCTGGCCTTACAAACCTCACAGAGTGGCCACTGAGCAAGAGAACAGTGGTGGCAAATAAGGCCAGGATGGGCTGACTGGGGCTAGCATTGTGTGATTGTGTGATTGTGTGTGTGTGTGTGTGTGTGTGTGTGTGTTTGGCTGGCTCAGCCCACGCAGGACTGGCGCAGCCTGTGGTGCCGGGGATGAATGCGTGCTGGCCTAAGCAGTGGCTTTAGACGGGTGAGCTATCTCGCGGGCTCCCAAAAACTGGAAGATTTTTTTTTTTTAAAGGACGAGTCTGGTGCGGCTTGTGGGGCTTGGGATCGAACTGCCATCCCCTGCCCGACTGGGATTGCCCAAGCAGGCACTTTAAACAAGTGAAGTAACCCGAAAGCCCCAGGGGCTAACATTTTTGATCTCTTGATTTTTAAGGCTCATTATTTTCCAGCTAGGTCTTATTTTCAGGAAAGCGGTGAATAACGCAGTTCAGCGCTTTATTTTTGAAGCGCCTACTCCGGAAGCGCGTGCCCCTGCCCGGCGCGCGGCACCCGCCACTGAGGGTTCTCACCGCAGGCGTCCTCCCGGAACTGTTCGTCGCCCTGAGATGACGCAACAGCCCGCGTGCGCCGGCTCGGCGGGCCCAGGTCTGCGCAGGCGCGGCGAGGCCGCGAGTGGGCGGAGCCGGTCGGAATGAGCGGCGCTGGGACGGAGCCCCCCGTGGCTTCCGAGGCCGCTCCGGGCGGCGGCGGCAAGAAGAGGGACTCGCTGGGTACTGCGAGCTCAGCGCACCTCATTATCAAGGGTACGGAGCGCGGGGCTATCGTCCCTGCTTCCCAGGCGACGCACGCTGCCCTGGCTGCCCCGCCTCGGGCCCGCGCGCGTCGTGCGGGGCGGGAGGGCGTCGCGGGTGGTTCCGCCCCTTGCCCGCGCCCGCCGGCGTGCGTCGCTTCCTGCGTGTCCTCTGCCGCGTTCCTCAGCGCTGGGGCTCTCGTCATGTCTCCAAGGCCCGGACCCCAAAGAAGGGCCGGGCAGTCTTGGGCAGTGTCGCGGCCGCCTGAGCCGGGCGCCGGCCCGGCCTCGGAACGCGTTTGCAGCCCTCCGTCCGCACCCCGGCGCCGCCCCCTAGTACTCCAGCGGCTGCGTGAGCCCTGGTCCTCTCCAGCCCTGGCTGCCCCTGCGTCGTGCCCGGAGGGAGGAAGTGACACGACGCCGACAGCGTCCTGAAACGCCGCAAAGCGCCGTGCGCGCGCAGACAGCCCGGTCCTTCGCTTTGAGCTAGGAAATGAAAGGTCACAGCCCGGACAGACGCTCGCAGAGCCCGCGCCACGTTTGATTTCCAGAACCCACAGCCACTGCTTCCTGCGGGAAGGTGTTTGCCGGTTAGACGCCGCCGTGTTTTCATTGCCGACCTCCTTTAGCCCAGTTGCAATCGTACCAGGCGCTGGTGCTGCCCGTTTCATTGCACCCTTATCTAGGCAGCCACAGCACAGGTATTTCAAGTTGTCTCAGGTCCCAGTTAGGATTGCGGGACTGTCGCATGAGTATTAGGGCTATATTAGAATTACTTATGCAATCTTAGTGAAGTATTACTTTAAATTGTTCTGTGATTATGGGCCAACAACGAAATTTATAATCCTAATTACTTTGAAGTGTACAATTCAGTGGCTTTAGGTACGTTAACATTGTGCCATCATTTCTTCTGTCAGCCCCCAGGAAGCTTTTAATTTTTTCAAGACTGAAACTTGGAATCTGTTAAAAATAATCCCTCATTACCTACCGCCCATCACTGCCAACCCTGGAAACCACCGTTGTATCTGTAAACTTACTTTCTGTGAGTGGAGTCTTGAGCTGTGTTCGTTTGTGACTGGCGTTTTTAGCTTACAGTATTCTTGGTGTGCATCTGTGTTGTAGCATGTCAGAAAATCCATTGTTGTTCAGACCGGATAGGGTAGTCCCTCATCAGTTCATCTGTCCGGTAGCTCCGTATCTTTCAGCTGTGAGTAATACTGCTGTGGACATGAATGTATCGATATCTTTTTGAGGTCCTGCTTTCAGTACTTTGGGATATACATATACCCCCAGGCAGAATTGCTGTAATTCTATTTTAATGTTTTGAGGACTTGTGATACCAGCGGTACCATTTTACATCCCCACGAGCCATCCAAGGATTCCAGTTTTTCTACATCCGCACAACGTTTGTTATTCTCTTTCTTTGGTAGTGACCATCCTACTGGGTGATGTGGTGACTCATTGTGGTTTTAACTTGCATTTCCCCAATGGAAACAGTATTAAGCACCTTTTTCTCTACGTGCTGACCATTATGTCTGTTCTTTAGAGAAATGCTTGTTTAGTTTAGTTTCTTTGTTCAGTTTGTAAAAATCAGAATTTTTGTTGTGGTGGTAATATTCTGGGTTTTACCCCAACCCCAAAAGTATTTTTCAGCTCTCCTGTTGCATGGGTTACTTTTTATTCTGTTGAATATGCCCTTTGATGTACAAAGATTATAAATTTTGAGGTAATACTTTACTAAAAGATAATCCAGTGCTGTATTTTATTCTTAGAATTCTTAAAACCATAGACTTTAGGTAATCTCACCACAGGGGAATAATAACTGTTGGATGTATTAACTAGCTAAATCATGGTAATTATTTTGCCACGTGATATTTAACCTTAAATATATCAATTTTTATTTGCCAATTCTGAATTCATTTTATCTTTATAGATCTTGGAGAGATTCAATCAAGGCTTTTGGACCACAGACCAGTTATTCAAGGTGAAACTCGTTACTTTGTAAAGGAATTTGAAGTAAGTACCTAAAACTTGTAAAATTATTGCCTTAATTATTAATATGTAATATTCAGAAAGGAAGTTCTTTACCTTTAAAATCTGGTTTTACTACTTGCATTTATAAAATATATAAAATGAAAATTAGAAAAAGATAAAAATACTTACTTTTAATAGGATGAATATGAGGCTAGACAGCAGGAGACTTGGTTTATTCCTCTGGAGTGTTTAGTGTATGTTGATCATAATTTTTTAATCTATGAAATGAAATATAGTGAAAGACTTTTAGGGATCAGTGGGTTCAAGTTTTCCAGACCCATTTGCTATGTGCGTTTCTCACTTGAGGAATCAGCCCTCATCAGGCACTCAGGTTGAAACCTAAGAAGGATTCTTGTCAATTCCAGCCCCTTTGCAGGCCCATGTTCAGTGCTCAAGGCTTCTAGATGTTACCTCATGTAGGAATTTCATTCTCACTGGTGTGCCTCAGCTGAGTTAGATCCAGTTTCACCCTGCTGCCAGTGATCAAATATAGAGAGCCCTTCTTGGTCCTTGTTGAGGCCCAGGAAGTTTATATTTGTAATCCCATGGAAAGGTTATTCAAATTCTAGTGAGTTAATTCTACTAATCTGCCACGTTCAATGCAACCCATGATGAGAATAAAGACACCATGGCATATATAGAGTTATGAGGGGCCAAGGGGTCCTAAATCTATCTCGAACAAAGGCCTTGACCCTGAGCCAAACCTGGATTTTATTCATGAAAAAAATAGTGGCTTGATGATGAGTGACTGTGAAAATGGCCAGAAGTACGTAAGTGCTGTGAGCTGGGCTAGGCAGGAGGCCTGAAATCACCTCTGCCATTTGTAGAGAGAAGGATATGCAGAAAGAGTAATCAGCACAACACAACTGGTGCTTCAGCTCTGATTTGTAATCTTTCAAGCCTCAGGAAGTCATAGCCTCTATCTCAAGGCTCATCCCAGCCGACAGCATGGAGCATTGGCTCTTCATCCTGTCTTATCCTGGCTTGCACTAGGAAGCAGCAGGTGAAGCTTCCAGGGAAACACTGCCTGCGATCTTCAGAGACTACCACCAGTCTCTCAGCTGGACTGATATGCATTGATTAAAGCCAATTGAGGGGATAAGGAAAAGTCCTAGCCAGCTCTGTATACATCAGTACATGGACATAGAGCCAGGTTCAGCCAAAATGGAGACAGTTGCTTGTCCTTTAAGGAGAATCGCCCAGGTGGTTCTCCACAATCAAGTATTATTTCATTTTTAAAACCCTTTGATAGTATTTGCTAGTTACATGATAAAGTTCAAGTATCCTAGTATCTGCCTCTTCCTTGCTAGCTCTGACACCTGCCATTCTTTACCTTGGGTGCTGTTCCAGCTGTGTGACATTGTCTCCTGCGTACTCCATTGGTTATGCATTAAATCACAACCTCTCAAACTATGGTTAGGTAGATGGCAAGTGGTGTTGCACAGCTTTATGATTCTGGGTAAGCTGGTATTCTATTTTCAAGTGAAATTTTGACCAAGAAGGATGTCTAAACATGCCAAAAGCAGAGAACCCTTGACTAACCCTCATAATTGCAGGAATCCCATACTGTAGGCCACAGAAGATTGACAGAACTATAGCATTAGAGTAGTTTTTATGTTCAACAGACTGAATAACTAAAAACTGCCTAATAGTTTGAAAAGTTTGTGACAATTATGAAGTAAAGAAATAACTCCATCAGGCTATAGAAGGAATCAGAAAAAGAAAAAAGATTGTGAAGACTAAAGATGTAACCATGGGGGCTGGGGAGCTAGCTCAGGGGAATAAGTGCTTCCCTAGCAAGTGCAAGGTTCTGAGTTGAATCCCTGGTACCACCAAAAAATAAATAAAAGATATAACCATGAATGCATGTCAGGGCACTTGCATCTTAGAGCAGCATGTGGTACCTAGGAATAATGATCTGCTATTTTGCTTCATTAGTATCATTATTGTGGGTTAAGAATAATATAGGACAGGAAATTATCCAGAGACTAAAAAGGGCTATTACCAATTCTTTAGTGAGAATAAAGCAGAAAGTTCTATGCACAGATAGTGTGGTCCTTCATGCTGTGTTGTCTAAAAATATGCCTTTAGCCCTCAGTAGTGGGCCCTGACATAGGGCTCAGAGCGTGCTGGGCAAGTGTTCTCCCCTGAGCCTGCCTGTTGTAAAATGTGGGAATTACAGTGGGCGCTGCTTGTCCTTTGCTCCAGCAACCACAGTACTAGCATGCATGCCTACAGCATACCTTAAGCCTTTCTACTTATCCCATTGCCACTACCCCTCTGTCAGGCAGCTCACTGTCAGCCTTCCCTGGGCAGCGGCAGGGGCTTCTATTCAGCCTGATCTCTGTGACATAGTGCCCACAGTTGCCAGGTGATCTCTGTATCTGATTGCACCACACACAGCTTTGCACTTACTGCGCTTTGGATGTACTTCATTTATGTCACACCACGGTTGTTCCTGGATTCCTTTTTTCTAAAATATTTCTTTCTCCATTTTTTGCATAGTTCAATCTTTTTTTGTTTAGATTGCAAGTTAGATATCATCTCTGATCCTTTCATTCAAAGCAGCCCCCATGGTGATCTATCATACCAGTCTCTGATGCTCTGTATAATACCGTATTTACTTTCTAGTACCCTGTACCTTGTTGCCACAAACTTAGCAGCTGAATTTATTAGTTCTGTAGTCAGGCCTGGGCACTCTGTGGCTAGGGCCTCGGCTCAATGACTCCCAAGGCTAAAGTCAAGGTATTGGGCTGGGACACAGGGTCCTCTTCCAGACTCCTATGATGGTGGCAGGACTGTTTCTTTCTGTGGGGCCACTTTCAGCTTATGGAAGACACACACCAGTCCTCCTCTCTGGCCCTTTCCATCTGCAAAGCCAGAAATGGAGTCTCCCTTGCTTGCAATTTCTCTTGTGCTTCAGATTGCTCTGACCCAAAAGAGCCCAGTTCCTGTTAGAGGTCAGGCCCGTGAAGGTAATTTCCTCTCAAGGTCACCTGATTTGAGATCTTAATTACATCTACATAATACCTTCATTCACAGTGACACCTAGATTAAGTTTTGGTTGAACTAACTGGACAGGGTATATGTGCACAAGTGGAGGGAATCTTAGGGACCAGTAAGAATTGTGCCTGCCACAAGCCCTCAGAACTGCCTGATGCTGTTCTTACTTGCTAGTCTGTCACCTGACTGCCACTGCCAGAGTACAGAGACGTGAGAGTAAGGCTTTGTCTTCAATATTCTCAGTTGTATTCAAAATGTCCGAAATAGTAGTGGCTGGCACTTAGTGGGTGTTTCATGTGATTCAAAAGAACAGATTTTGAATTTCTGACATCCAGCCCCATTTATCATGCATCATCTTGTTAACCTGGTCAAGTTGAAATACCAAATGGTTTTATTAAAACATTTATAAACATATCACTAGTGGTTCAATTTATATAGAATTTTGGAATTAAAATGAGTTCTTTAATCAAGTTCTTCCACTTTAGAGAGAGTTCAGAAATGGGAAGCAGTAAGTGAAAAGTCAAATGGCTAATTGGTGGTATTTTTTAAATTAAGTAGATGGAACTGAAGATACATCTGTGAATGGGCTACATGTATGAAACTGAATTGTGAATGGAAATGAAAAAAGTTACTTTTATGCTTTTGAATGCTATCTTCAAGACGGCTTCCTATTGAAGCCTACACCTCTTTTAACTGGGTGAGAAGATGCCAAGAGAAAATAGGCATGTATCTGAGAGTCTGAGAAAAGAATTAGTTGCATTCTGCACTGCTAAGCCCTCCAAGAGCTTTTTGAAGTGGAGGTGATACGGAAAGGTAGGAATCTGTTCAACTCCTGGCATTCCTCTAACCAGTTACGATTACAAGGCTATTTCCTTTTTAAAATGAGAGCAGTAATATATAGTATACAGCTTTTGATTTTATATGTGGATTAAATGACATCATTTTAAAAATGTTATATGGTGTTAGATGTTTCTGTTAAGGAAAGATAAATAAAAATGTATTCAGAATTCTAAAATTTTGATTGTATTTGAGTTTGATTTTTAATAACCCTAGGGAAAATAAGGATAAATGACATAAGCATTGTCTTAGAAAGTGTTTACGAAGGGCCGGCCAAGTAGCTCAGCGGATTAAAGCACCTGCAAGCAGGCGCAAGGGCCAGGGGCTTGATCCCTGGGTCTGCTGTGCCGGCCCTGCCCCCAGAGTACACTGAGACAGCAACTGAGATTGGGCGTGGTGGTGCGCCTTTAATCTCAGCTCTTGGGAGGCTATGAACAGGTGGATCACTAGGAGTCAGATCTAGTAGTGAGACCCTGAACACCCTGTAGACCCTTCCCTA
>NDGN011535485.1:8484-20131 GCA_002564285.1 Tympanoctomys barrerae
CCCCTGGTGGGCTGAGCTGGCCACACACACACACACACACACACACACACATACACAAATAAATAAAAATAAATGAATATATACTTAAAAAATGTAGGATGGATAAGAAGAATATATTCTGAAGGAGAAAGGATTTGGAGAGTAGTGGGGGGGTCTGTAAAGCCCTCAGCTGTATTTGACTAGTTTGGCTTAAGTAATATGACATAGGCAATAGATAGACTCCTATTTTCTGAGCCCTCTCTCACTTTTGTGTACTGGAATGTGACGAATAGGGACAAAGACAGAGGACCACCTAAAGTTGGAGAGTGGACACAAACATCCTTAGAACAGAGACAGGAAATTGATCGGGCTGCTACAGCACGATAACATCCACCTCTTTTGTTCTATTTCTAAAATCGCCAGGAAGCCTTCTGTCTGTAATTTGATTTCCTGTGTAGCTCTACCTACCAGAAGGGAATGTGCAGACAGTTGGCCTAGCTCCTGGACCGAGCCGTGTCTCCAGTTCTAAATGAATAAATTGGCACTCTGGTGCTTTGAAGCAGACTCTGGTGTTGCTTTGCATGGATCTGGCTTTGAAGATGCCTCACCCCTGGACAAGCTTAAATTTTAGATGCTTGGTTGCAGAAAGGGCTTTGTGGGTAAGACATAGACATATATGTATTTATACAGGAAGAAAATTCATAGTTTTCATCCTCAAAGGAGATCTGACACTGAAATTGACGATTCACTGCCGTCGTGTGTATATCAAAGCTGCCGCTACGCTTGGGCCCTGGGGTGACCCTCTCCGGTCAGTCTCTTCTTACAGCCATCAAAGCCTTTACCGCTCCACCTCTGCTACACCCAGGCTTTCCCCGGAGTGGGTTAAATACATACTGCTGCTCAGTAATTAAAATCTTCAAGATCTGAGCAAAGAGACAGAGATTGCAGAGAATAGAAACAGCCGAAGCATCTAATTCAGGCGAGGCGGCGTGCTCCGACTCCCTTCCACTTCACAGCTGCTCTGTGTCACTCTATTTTGCTTTTAAAAAATTAACAATGGCGTAGGCATTTCAATTTATGATTTTCATCTTCGTTACAGCACATGTCAGGCAAATAGTTCTATTTTTGAAAAACTCATCCTCCTGTATTTTATATGCAGATTACTGTGCACTGTTATAGCACAGTAGGGAACTCCTTAAATATGTGCTAAGTGCTAATAACAACCAAAGAACAATGAGATTTGAAAACAAAACAAAACAAAACAAAAACCCAAAAACCAGAAACTTGAAAGTCTTGTGTTAGATTGGTGAGGAGCAGTCTGGGTAAAAGGTGGTTGAGAATGGCCTTCCATGTTTCACAAACTCGGGGCCCACGAAGACAAACGGTAATTAATTATACTTTTCTTTCTTTCTTTCTTTNAAATGGGTTGGTTAGGAAACATAGTGATTAGTCCAGCCGACTTGAGCCCACTAGGTTTGGGCTGAGTGCAGCTCATGCAGAGCAGGGAAGCCGAGCTGAGCAAGAGCTCTCAAGCGCAGAGCAGAGAGGCGGCCCTCTGCTGGGGTGCGGCGCAGCTCCGCCTCTCTGTGCATGAGCAAGTTTCCTACGAAATGGCTTTCTAGGTAAAAGATCACATTTTGCTGAAAAAATATAAAAATGATCGACTTAAAATATAACAACAACAAGGGCCGGCTTGAGAGCTCAGAGGACTAAAGCGCCTGCTTCGACAGAGGGGTTCATCCAGGGTGACTGAGACTGCGCGTGGTGTCGCGCGCCTGTAATCCCAGCACTCAGGAGGCTGAAAACAGGAGAATTCCTGAGTCCGATCTAAGTAGCAAGACGACCCTGTCCTAAATACAGGAAAAAAAAAAACAAAAACAAAAACAAAAACAAAAACTACAGCAACACCCAACCAACAACCCAAAATATTTGCCTTTCTTTAGAAGAAATTTGAATTCTGAACAGTTATATGGATTTCTGAATGGATACTTTTCTTATATGGATGAGTGAAAAAAGGCCACCTGAACTAAATAAATCAGAGGCTTTGGTGATTTTTGTAATTGAATGATAATCTCGTGTGGCAAGAATTTGTGATGAAGGTGTCCGCAGACTTGCAGCTTTACCAAGTTTAATTTAGGAGCAGTCGAAAGTGCCCTGCAGAGTGGAAAAAGCAGTGGAACTGGGTCATTTAGAGCCTTTCTGTTTTTGGAAAAATTTCCCCGGGGACCTAGAGGTCATTTCCTCCACATTGTTTCTGCAGGCTTCTTTTGGTGCATTCCCCTCCGAGGCAGTGAGAGAGAGAGCTGGGCGATAAGGCCTCTTTTCAAGTCAAGTGCAAACAATTCCACCTTAAAACAGCAGAGCTCACCTTAAGCCTGATTTGGCAGCCTGCCAAAAAGGGGCCTGAAAGCTGCACTTTAATCAAAAAGATGTGTATTCTTTATGCAGGCTGTGGAAAGAACAGCTGGAAAGAGAATTTTTATGGATCCTCTTTATTTCCCTTTCTTCTACCCCTCCCCCCCACTTTCCAACAAACACATTTACCATTTATTGGCAGACTTTTTTTTTTTTTTTTTTTTTTTTGGTTGTCCTTTTTGTAAATCTGTTGGAAGAAACCCTTTTCACTTTTTAAGTGTTCCCTCTACAATTTGGAACTGTCCAAAAGGGCTACCAGTTGCATCCTGATCTGGCTTTCACCTAGGCTGAAATCAAGGGAAGGCAACATTAGTTGTGTAAGAATCCCCAGAGAAGAGGAAATAGCAAAAAGCTCTAAGCAGATGAGTCACAGGCTTCCTGGAGACCTGATGAGAGACCTGTCTCCATCCGGGGATTACACGTGCTCTGGTTTTAAGGGATGAAGACACCAAGAATCATATGCGGCTCAACTTTTATGATGGCAGTGCTGACAGAAGCTATAAAGGCGGCTATAATTGCACATAATTTTTACTGCTGGACTAAGTGAGAAGGAATTTCAGATTCCTGTACCAGATTTCAGTGTATCAGTAGTAATAGTAATGCCAATAATCCTTGAAGATAGAGGACCACTGGATAGCACAGACATTACATCATGAGTATTACAAATAATCTTGGTAAACTTTGAGGTCCAAAAAGCACAGAGTGCAGTTTATCACTTTGACAAGTGTAACAAATTTCTTTTTTGTACAGTAAAGTAGAAGTGCAAGCTAGGAGCTTGGGCAACAAATTCAACTTGACCTATTTTGTCTGGCTACTTAATAGTATTTTTTTTTTTTTTACCACTTTTTGAATCAATGTTGATGTTTGAAATTCTAACTATATAAATGCAGCTTATTTTGAAAAACAGGAGACATGGTACACTGGCACATGTATCTGCAAATGAGAATGGTTCGCTTGGTCTGGGTGATAGGAGCCCAGTTGTGTGAGGTTCGTGCTGCCTAGATCAGCAAGCCTTGCCTCCCTGCATGAGGGGGCTGCCTGGAGTAGGTGGGTGTTTTGAGTTTACAGAGTGGGTAGCCAGGGCTCAATAGCTCAGTAGCTCAGGTCGTTGCTGAATATCTTCAATGCATGTGTAAATTTTATTGTGATCTTTCATTCAAAGCTGTTCAGACCTCTCTGCTGTCAACACAATAAGGCATTAAATTCTGGCCTTTTGATGCCAGTACTAATGCTGGGCTTTCTTCTTACTTTACCATGGAAACACACTCCTGATCTCTTCCAATCTGACTTTTCTGATGAGTTGTCATTTGTTCCTGAGCCTCCCACTTCTGCGCTGCAGCTCTTAACTCTGCTGTGTCTTCCCTCTTGCACATAATTGGCCTTGAAGCCCTACCCATTGGAAGGTTCAGGTCAAGCCTGATAGATCCAAGATATTTTCAACTTCTTTAGTCCAGTTTCCTTCTTGCTGTTCTCTCTCTCTCACCCCTTTTTCCTCCCTTTCTTTTTAAACTTTCCGATCTGTTCACAGACTTATAAAAAACAAAGTTGTAAATTCTTGTTATTAGACTCAACAGTCATAGCTTTTGCTCTGTCAATTGTTCTAAGTTTCTAAGTGCTTACTCTCAATTTCTCAGCTTATGTCATGCAGAATGGTAATAAGCAGGGGTACCTGGGCTACACTTGAAGGAGCTTTTCTTAGATGTTCTCAGGTGAATGAATCTCCTTGGTTCATCATTCATACAGGGATGTGTAGAGAGTGTCACCATAGCAGACTTTATTAGAGCTATTTGGGTGCATCTATTTCATTTTAAGCTTGAAGAAGATAAGAGTTCTGTTGAGTTCACCTCCCTCTCTTGAACCTTCTTGGCCCATTTGCAAATAAAAAAAAAAGGCTTAGTCCATGTTGAATTTTTAATCCTGTCCCAAGTAAGATTTAGAGTTATTTAGCTATAGTTTCAGCCTGGGGGGATAATAATAATAATAATAATAATAATAATAATAATGAAGAGAGGGCTAATGGTAAAAGTAAGCTTTGGCACATTAAAATTTTAGGGTTTATAAAAAAATTAGGGTTTATTTAAATAAGGCAGCTCCAAAATGAAAGGGATTTAGAACTCTACCAGATGTAGTTGAAGGGAAAACTTATAAAGGGAATGAGGAAGCCTAACAAAGAAATTATTTGATTGACTGAAGTTTGAGCATTTTCCTTATTTGGAATATTCTAGTGGGAAGTTCAAGACAACATGACTAATGCTCAGTTGGCCATCTGAGATTGAATGAACGTATTTCTTTTTTTCTTTTCTTTTCTTTTAGACTAGCCACTTAAAGGAAATGAGTCTGGGTTAGGTTTTCCTTTGCTGATGCAGGACTCCACGGTATTAGAGCCATTTCAGTCTGAAGCTCTCTTAATTATTTCCACACCAATCTACATGAAGTTATAAATAGTACACAATAAATGAATGCTAATGTTTCTGATACATCCAATGAAAAAGTTACAAGGCGGTAGAAAATATAGTGCTCAGTGAAAGCCAATCCAGGCTGAGATTTCCAGCCAGACCTTGTCCTTGAGGGTGGCCCCCCTGGGGAGGGCCTGCCTTTGGACAAGTTGCACTTTGTGTTGTTTTCATACTTTTATCTCTCCTTTCAAGCTTCCATTAGGTAAAAAAAAATCTAACTTTAACCCATGGCTTTCATGACAAAATTTCCATATATCATAAATGACAATCCAGACTTGATTTATCATCCATTCATGTTGACTAATATCGACTCTAATTAACTATATTGTGTTAAAGGAATTAAGCAAAGTCTTGGGAACTTGTGGTACTGATATTTGACTGATGTTTTCTTTGCTCTTTGTGGTGACATTTCTCCTTCATTTTGCTGCCAAAGAGGAAGGGTTTGTTGTAGTACAGGCCTCAAGCCTGCTTTTAGAATCTGTTCAGAATCAACCAACCAACCAAGAGAGCCTTTTATTTTGTCCCTTATTTGACCTCCTTCCAGATCTACTGAGTCCATTTCCCTGAAATGCCTGGCCGGGGAGAAGAGCTGCAGCTGTGTTTGTGCACCTCCTTTCTCTCCATTTGCTCTGGCGCCGGAACACGGCCCACTTTTCATGGTCACACAAACCACTTCATTATCATATTTTTGAGGATCTTGGCCAGGGGAAAGGGCAGAGCAGGCTGTAGGCTGAAAAGTGAGAGATGTGTGTTTGCTTGCTCCTCTCCTCTCCATGGACCTTTTGGACTTGGTATAGAAAGAGAATCCTAAGACACAGCTGCCCTGTTTTGAAAGAGTGACAGCCTGGGCAGGGTGAGCTTCAGAGGAAGCAGTGTTTGCAGAGGATTTGATAATCATAATAAAGAGACCATTAGCAGCGCATCAATTAAACAGTCACTGCAGATTTCAATTACAACAGATACCTTTGAAGGAGGAGCCAAACTGAGCAAATATATTAAGCACTGGTCATTTGTGCTTGGCACTGGAGCTGAATTAAATAGTGTGAAAGCAAGTCAAATTAATTCTCTCTCTGTAAATGTGCTTTGCAAAATTGTAAAGCACTATGTAAATAAGTTGGTATTATTTTCCATGTGAAAAGCTATGTCTTAGACCCAATGAATATTTTTAACTCCTAAAGTTTGATTATAACTTATTTTATGAAAGAGGCTGACACACCCTGGGATGTATAAATTCTACTATATCTAGTCAACTAGGTACATAATTTCTTCAATTATTCTATGTTGACTGCTATGTCATAACTACCTAAGCCAATAATAGTGAATGCTGTTATAATTCCTTGGTTTATGCCTATATATATATATATATATGGCATTATTATATATTATGATATTAATTATTTTTACCATTATAAATACTATTTGTTGTGATTCTTTGCAGATGAAGAAACTGAGACAGAGGTATAATGGTGTCTGAGACTTCAATGTCTTGAATTATAAGTTTTCATAAGACAATATAAGAATATAGAGGGCGATCCATGAGATCCTCGCTGAAGACAATGAGTTTAGCTGTGAAAACTGAATTGGGATTTACTAGACACAGGGGATGAGAAAGTATTGTGCACTACGAGGACTCCACTGTCACCAAAAACATTTTTGGTTTCCAGTGTATATATTCAAAATTACTTTCAAAATATTGCAAACATTTAAGAAATATCCTTGATTGTGGTGACACTTTTGAATTGGAAAGTATGTTTGAATGTTGGAAAAAGTGAAATATTCAGATCCAAGTTTGGTAAATAAAGCCAGTCATTTTGTCAATATTATCTATGGGCTTAAAAACGCTACTAGTTTTTTATGTGTCTGATTTATTACAAACACACATTTGCTCTAAAGTTAATTCCCCCAAAGTTTAAAGAATATTTTTAGCCTATTTTACAACGAGAGGCCCAAATAATAGAAGCATGGATGTGCATGTACAAATGGGAAGCAGCTTCATTTTGCAGAAGTAAGATGCAGGCATCAGATATATTCATTCCCTATGCATTCAAGAGTCTGTGTATAGCTCTATTGTCTTCCTCTACTTTAAGGGTGGCTTTGTGCGCTTCTCCAGGCTCCGTGGTCCTTGATGCCACACATCCTGTGTCCTCAGAACCTTGCACAATGCCTCTAGAAGAGGAATTTATTTAAATGAGTTGATGTTTATTTAAAGGATTTGAATTACAAAAGTGAATTTTGATCTTTCCCCAGATGGACACTATGTTGCAAAGATGATTTCTTATTATAAACCCCTTCCTGGACAAAGAAGGAAAACGCTCATTGATGCGACTGAAACGATTCAGACTGCTGTTTCCAACACTGGTCTCAATTGGTAGATGGCTCCACTAGCTTTCTTCTGTTCCTGGTCAAGTAAACTTAAAGAAAAAGTGCCAAGAGGCAATGCAGATGGAAAAAATAAATTATAGCACTTAAATTAAACTGTGCTTGTATAAAATGGAGAGATTATATTCAACATGATTTTAATGTGTAGGCAAGAAATATGTGTTCTTATGCAATCTGATTTGGTTCAAGGATGCACACACCCTTAAATAAAACAAGACTAGAAATGAGCAGAGCAAGAGGTCTATAGATAACCAGGAGCCTCATGCAATACTATGATACTCTCAGATCTTCTCTACTTTGCGCAAATCCCACGTACTGGAAACACTTCTCCTTTAACCTCCTTCCTGAAGTTACTCCTCACCCTGTGATTCTAACTAACATTTCTCTTTTCTAGAATCCTCCCTTTATCCACTACTCTGTACTGTGCCCCAAGAGAGCAGGGCCTGTTCATCTTCACCTTTGCTTCTTTATAACTCACGTGGCACTTTCTTCATGCTAGATTCTCAGTACTATTGAAAAACAGCAGCTATAGCCATGACAAGTCCAAGGGGCAATTAACATCTCTCTCCTCAAAGATGAGAGACAGACAAATTCTTGTTTTCTGAATACCCAGCCATGAAGGCCTAGAGAGAATTGAAATGTAGGTTTATTTTTGTTTTTTTTTTTTGATTTTTTTTTTCTGAGTCAAGACATCTAATCTGCTATGCTGTTTCCTTACGCACAGATGGAAACTTATCATGCATAAGAGTCTTTGAAGGAAATAATTTTTGTTTAAACTTTGCCTTGGAAACTTCAAGGGAATTCAGAACAGGATTTCTTTAATGATCTGGCCATGTTCTGTTGCTGATTGCCAAGCCAAAAAATGTTTGGCAGAACTTTTGGCTTCTGAGGTTTTGGATACCTTCCAGGTAATCTGCCTCAGAATTTTGAAATATAAATAAATGAGTTCCAGTTCAAACACTCTTGAATCTTGAGCTGTCAGGCCTTTATTTTCTTCCCATCTGAACATTTTGGTACAGAAATACCAGCCAAGCAGAAAGAAGATAATTAATCGACATTTTCAGAGGTTACTAATGGCCATGGTTTAGAAGAACAAAATGAGAGCGAATGATTTAAAACTTCATGTTTCTTAATAGTAACTGACATCTGACTGGTGACATTTGTTTTCCAGGATGTCTTACCCCAATTTTTATTGGGGAGGGGAGGATATGGGTGTTCTTTGCTGCTTTGATTTTGCCAGAAGGAAGCTTCTGAATGTTCCTTTGTTGAGCATTACACACTTAGCTTTGTTTTACTTTCTTGTCAGGTAGCCAAGTATTTTTCAAGTCACTCAACATTCTACTGAGACATACTAGTCCACTGAATAGGATTGTAGAGCAAAGTTTAACATGCACTGAAGAGGTTCGACTGGACACTTCAGCTGCTGAGAATGCCACACCCATGAAGAATTAGGGGGATTTTACTGGGTAAGATCATTTCAGTCACCTCTATAAATCTCAGAGGTGGTTCCTGGTGAGTTATGAGGGAAACAAAACACTTTTTATTAAATAAAAGATAAAGAAACCACCTACTAACACCCCTAATGCATGCATACATACACACACACACACACATGTACAAATGTGCACATGCACTGAATACATGCTTAGGAGTGAATATGGACTCAGTATGGTGTTGTGACCGTAACTGCACAGTTCACAACCTTGGAGGCCTAGTGATCTCACAAGTATTTCAAAAAATAACTCCCAAGTGGAGAGGTTCAAAAGCTCCTAATTTTTCTAAATCCTAATGTAACAAATATATATGGCAATCAGTATTTAATATTTCTTTTCCTGAAGTAAATTTATTTTTAATATATTTAGTACAGAGTCTATAGGGTCTCACTATGTACATCAGACTTGTGGTGGTTCTCCTGTTTTCAGACTTCTAGGCACTTGGATTACAGGCACAGACCACCATGCCCAGTCTCAATCACTGTCTCAGCGTGCCCCCGGGGGGCAGGGCCAGCACAGCATGCCAGGGATCGAACCCGGTCTCTGCGTCTGCCTAAACAGGCACTTTAATCCACTGAGCCGTCTGGCTGGCCCTCCTGTGGTAAATCTGAAATCAATGGGACAACATAAAACAACATAACATTCTGAAATCCCACCATTATCTCAAGGTGAATGCTGCAACCCCAAGTGAAGCCAAACAAGAAATGGTCTAATGTTGGCTTAAGTGAAAGTCCAGTAATTCTCAGAGTATAATTCACTTGACCTTAGTCAAAAAGGCCAAGAAGCGATCTCAGAGCATAATTCCAAGAAATGAAAAAATTGTGAGGAGTGTTAAATATTCTTTATTTGGTATTATATATACACACCATACTAAAATGTCTGTATTAAGTAAAATAAAAGGTAGCATGTAAATATAGGGAATTAGTTAATGTAAAATAAGATGAAAAATATAAAGTAGATATTACTTCCTTGTCTTAAACCATTACCTTTATAAATATGTATCAAAATAAGGATGACTCTTGCTTGGTTCTGAGAAAATGAAAGGAGTTCTCCAGTATTTCAACATATTCACATAACTAGTTATGTAAACCTAAATATAACACCTATGTGCAATCGGTATTGAAATGGCATTCCCCATCTTTGCAAAAAGCTGCACATTGCTAATCAAATCTAACAATATCTTTGGAAAGGGAAAACTGTGATAATATTTATTGGATTGGAATTATATCATAATTTAAACAAAATACATATCCATTTAAGCACAAGCTTATTTTTCTTTAATCAGGATTGCCTAACAAAATTGTCAAGCAAAGATTGTCAGACATTCATGATCTGAATTCTAGTATATGTAATCAATTAAATTATGGTACACATAAAAAATGAGAACTTTATGTTTTATAATAAGTAAGGCAGTGACTGTTACTCATGTAGTAATTTCTTTGAGGTAAGCTACTACTTATCAGTCAGTCCTTTGTCCCTTATTCCTAATGCTAGGAAAGATAATTTTCGCTCCAGGGATGTATTTCCAGGAATTCATCAAATATTCCCTCAATGTGTCCTCTCCCCAGGAGAGGCCTTTGCTCTTGCTGGCACTTGTGTGAGCCATTCAATAGCCTGGCCTGTCTTCCATCCAGACAGCCCAAGGAGAACAGCTCAGTCTTGCACTTGCCTCCCCTTTCTGTGGTGTGACACTTGCCTTTTCACTGTTCTTGGCTCTCTACTGCAACTAAGTTACATTCTTAGAGGCCAGACATCCTGCTCATTCTAAAGAAATGAAATTTAAATAATCTGTATCATTTTCATAAAATTTTGAGTTATATGTTTTACTTTAAAGAAACAATTTCAGCCTATGTGGGAAGTTTTCATAGGAAAATGCAGATTTTTCATGTTTATATGAGCTTTGTCCTTGAGTTTGTGAGTGCTCTTTAGGTTCATGTGAACTAAGCAGCTTGGTTCATGAGCTGCACAGCTGAACTGGATGTGGGCTAGTAGGCCATGTGGGCAAGTCACCTGGTACCTAGAAATAGCCCTGTGTTCTTGACTCTGACATGTACAATCCTTTACTCTGACTCAGCCATTAAGTTCTTTTCAGCATCTTGGAAAAATTTCTTAAGCATGCAAAGAAGAAATTTTTTTCCATGGTATTATGGTTTCTATAATGTTCCTCTACTCTCCTGCACTCAGGGCTTTTGGAAGATGACTTGATCTTGGGAACACTATATTCATGGATATGTAGATTCATCCACTGATGAGTTTCTTAGCTGAGTGTGGTGTTAGGTGGTAGGGCCTGATCAGAAGAGATAAGTCATTAGGAAGAATAATTAGGAAGAGTATATTTGTCTTCCTGGCTCTTCTCCTTTTTCTCTTCCTGACTGCCATGATGTGAGCAATTGATATTCATCTATACTTCTCTACCATGACATTTCTGTCCCCCCACCCTGGTGTTTTGTTAAAATATTTATTTTTTAATAATTTCATTGAGAAACCAAGCAATGAGACAGTTTCAAAACTGATTAGCAGGACAGTTTTAATAATTGATACATTGCATATTGTTATCCTCATAGTGGTTATTCATAGTACAAGATGCAGGCATGATATTCTATCCACAAACACTATTAGTATAAATCTTTCTATTCATTGAATGAAGAGAAAGTAGCTGTATATCTGTCCTAACTATTTTGAATATACAGATACAAAATTGTCCTTCATTTGTATTGCCTTTTTTGTTTAGTTTTGTTAGAGATGGGTATTCCATTGCCATTTAAATATTGTAGTTGCGTAAATTCAGCAAAATATTACAAGATAGTCCAGTAGTCCATAACAGTAGTGGATTATCCATAGGACTGGCAATGTCAGAAGCTATTGACTTGAGCCTTTTATGGCTCAGCATATTAATATGGCTTTACTTTTTATACTTCATTTTTA
>NDGN011535488.1:0-12956 GCA_002564285.1 Tympanoctomys barrerae
TATCTATCTATTTATTTATTTATTTATTTATTTATTTGGTGGAACTAGGCCCTTGCACTTGTCAGGCAAGCACTTATTCTACTGAGCTCTCTCCCCAGCCCCTTGATCCAGTCCTAACCTAGCAAGAAACAGTTCAAAAATGGTAGGCATGATCACCAAATTCTCTAAACTTTTGTAAAATCTTTGTTAGGTAGAGAAAATGCCTGGTGAAATTTTATTACTAAAGAAAGTTAACTTGTAATCCAGCATGTACCAATACCCACAGTTGGCATTAAGAGTATAATGAAGTAGGATGATCTTTCCTGCAAAGGAGCTTCACATTTTTAGGAAATAGTGAAATTAAATAAAATCTCTCTTTCCTCTAAATTGTTACTCAAAAATACATTAAAAATCATGATTTGGGGCCAGGGAGATAGCTCAGTAGAATAAGTGCTTGCCAGGGAAGCGCAGAGTCCTGAATACCTGGTCCCACAAAAAAAAAGTCATGGTATCATAAAGGTCATGGTTTACTGTCTGTTTGTTATTTTACTTGCTCCTTCACTTTATCTTTTATTTCAATATAATTTACCAAGTTCAGAGAGTTTACCAGAAAGCCTTCAGAAAGCCTTCTAAGATGTCCTGAAGTTCCTGGTAATGGACAATTAGGTACATTACTGATGCTATTGTTGTGTTAAATTCTTCATGACCTCTTATTGAACAGGACAGATTTTAATCATGAGTTCAAAGCCATTTGAGCACTAACAGCTAATCAATAGCCTTTTTGCATACTTGTACATGACATTACAAGTACTCTCATGGCAATCCCTGCATTTCCTGTAATGAGTTCATATGAAATTCACATGTGCCACATTCCTAATAAGCGGGGCACTATGGCAGACAGAATCTTTCTTCACATGAGACCATCTGTCAAGTGGGCTTTTGCTGGACTTCTCATTGCTAGCAAATATATCTTTTCTCATTCAGGATTTGCAAGTCTGTAGGCTAGGTAAGTGACAAGGAGTCCTAGCATTTCAAATGATATCAGCTCTTGCTTCTATCATTCTCTAAGATGACACACATGGAATATTGGGGATATTGTTTTTATGGCAGAAGAAATAGGACCATAACATAGCTGGTGCTCACAGGTCACTAATCAACTCCAAAGTAAGGAAACAAAGATCTGTCGCTTCCCATGTGAATTTGTTTTCCATCTTATCATACAACTGTCCTTTGCTTTTTCTTTATGGTAGAGTACTATTAAAATGACACAGCACACAGTCCTACCTGACAGAGAACAATCTTTCTAGATGCTTAAACAATGTTTAAGTCTGAGAAACATGACAAAGAAAGAAAGACAGAAAGACAGAAAGAAAGAAAGAAAGAAAGAAATAAAAAGAAAGAAAGAAAGAAAGACAAGAATCCGAAAACGTGATCTACAGTCCCCCTAGAGAACATGTGGAAGGTGTTTCCCACAAGTGGGAGGTGTTTCCCACTCCTCCATGTTTGGAACCCAAGCAACAGGGTCAGGTTTAGTCCAGCTCACTGCAAATCAGCATGGTTCAATCTGACCAGGCTTGAACTCTCAGTTCTCTGTGCACTTGCAATTTCTCTAACTGTATTTCAGGCATGGGTGATGGGTTGCAAACAAGGAGGGAGGAGAGGCCATGACATCAGATAAGGTCAGCCAGCTGCTCCTGCCAGCAGTGATGTGCTTGTGCTCTGAAGTGGTCACAGGTGTGGATCCATCCAGCCTTGTTTCTACCAACAGTATTTGCCCTTATCCTACAGAACATAAAATTCGGAGGTCAAAGGAAGACACAAATTTTACTCAGTCTTTGGTTTTATTCCACTAATTGTCGCCTTTGAACCCCTCCATATATCTATCAATACTTGAAATTCTCACCAGTTTGTACCCTTTTCCCAAGCAATATGGTCTGTATGAATGCCAGCCTACTTAGTTCTAAAGCACAATTATCGCATACATTAACTTTTCTCACGATATGAACATGTGTCATCAAGCTCTGTCATGATAATGGAATTAAATAAACACAATGCTGTGCTTATGCAACGTATATTTTAATGTATGCTTCACTGTATACTTTTCTTAAATATAATTGAAAGCCTTTTCTGGTAGCTGAATAAAATGAGGTTCAGTCAATCCAAGAGCTTTACACTGTATTATATTAGTAAGCATAATGGTTACCTGAAACCAGATCTGTGTCACACTTCTTCTCTTTCTACTATTTTAGAGTAACAGAGAATGGTCACCAAAGGTATTATCAACATTCGGTACACCAGGAAGGGTACCCCATGTGAGAAGCACAGATGTATTACTGCAGTTACTAACTTTAGTGTACCATAGCTAATTAGTAGGAAGTAGCAGTCAGAAAGTAAATCCTAATGGGAAATCTGTGGCAGATTGAGCAGGAGGGTGTCATGCCTATAAAGTAAATAAAGCAGCTCCTTTCTGTGTTCCTCCTCTTTATGCTTCTAAATTTGGAATGTAGAAAGAAGTTACAGGCTCAGATTTTCACTATTTAACTTCAACCATAAAATCATACATAAAAATCATTGAAAAATATTCAATATAAATCTGGGATGTTCTAGCCATGTGGAATTCTGTCTATATTGGACAGATGTGCAGCTTCAACTGGATTTGTTTGTTTCTATTCATGTTCCAGGAGTGACAGACCTTGCAAACACCTAGGGAGCCCGCTCACGACTTGTCTGCTGGTCTTTATCTCTACTGTTGATAGTGAAAAATACAGTTCTGCTTGCTCATGGTGGTGCACACCTATAACCCGAGTTCTTAGAAAGCTGAGGCAGGAGGGTCACCATGAGCTCTCAAGGCCAGCCTGGGTTATGTAAGTAAGTTCAAGGCAAACCTGAAATATGTAGTGAGACCTTGCCTGAAAAAGAAAAGAAAAAGGTAGTTCCAGTTTAGTGTTCTGTTCATATTTGTTATTAAAACACTGCTTATACCTTCAAGGTGGGAGCATATTAAGTGTGCATTGGTATGAGACATTTTGATGTAAATCCAACAGGATATTTGGTAAGATAGAAAATTGGTGCCTTTTCATAATACCTACTTTTTCAGATTTAAGTGTGTTCATGTTTTCCTTCCATTTGTGAGATTTCACTGTTGGGTTGCAGATCAGTACAGAAATTTTACTTTGCACATGATTCTTATCACATGTATCAAAAATCTAAAATATCATTATGATTTCTTTCTCAAATCATTATTCTAGAGACTTTGCAGTTTCTGATTAAGAGATAAATTTTCCTTAAGAGGGTTACAAGGAACCAATATCTTCAAACGCTGATCGTGTTATTTTAGTCCTACCAATTAGCAATTTCATATCAGATACACTAGTTACTCAAAGTTTTTTTCACAGAACAATAACAATATTTAAAAACTGGACTACTGTGACCAAAGATGTTACAGAATGCACATAATTCTGACAGGGCAATGAAAAAGGAGTAAGGTTTTCTTTAAGAAATGATTCTACTAAAACCATAAAAGTAAAGTAATTTAAAATATCCAAGACATATTCCATGCATGACAGTGACTCTAAATTGCCATTTAGTGTGCTCATAATGAGTAATGCTGCAAGAGAGAAAAACGAAGCATGGATCATTTCTTCTTTGAAGATTTTTTTAGGGTTTGGTATACTGGTTTTGAGGGTCTTATTTTTCTCTGCTCAGAAAATATACCTTTATCATTAGCTTATGTAAAATAAAATGCCATTGCATGATGATGTTGCTTATATCTAGGGAACTTTTTCTGCGAGCAAGGCAGGTTATTTATTTATTTATTTATTTATTTATTTATTTGGTACAGGGTCTCATTATGCAGCGTGGACTTGTAGTGATTCTCTTGTCTCAGCCTCCTCAGCACTGGGATTACAGGTGTGTATCACCATGCCCAGCTTAGGTGGCTGGTGCTGGCACAGCATGTGGTGCCAGGGATGAAACCTGGCTTCTTGTGCATGCCAGACAGGCACTTAGACTACCCAGCTACCTCCACAGCTCCAGGATCTGATTTCAATGTTACATACACAATATTATTTAATCTTTGCATATAACTTCAAAATTAGACTTCGTTTTGTAGGCATAAGCATTAGAATGGGAAACTCTATAGTTATCTGAAGTTCATAGAGATAAAATTTGGAAGAACCAAGATTTACAGTTAGATCTCTGTGAGAACTTAGCTTTTTTCCCCATTAATCCAGTGCCCAGAAACAAAATTTGTTTGATAGGAATGCTATAAAACCCCTGTTAAGGAGATAAGAGCATTAAAACTCAATGCAGGTGACGATTACACATAAGGTGTCATCTAGGAAGTATTATAAGGCAATGGGTGTTGTTCACCTTGAAAAGTTAATTATAGGACATGTTTTCTCCATAAGTATCGGAAGGTTTCATAGACACAATGATAAGTAAGCAACGTATATAGCGAGTGAAGTGGGACAATGTTGAGTGAACCATGAAAAGATTTTCCAGGAAATGAGGTGGCACAAAAATGAAATGTGGTGGACATCCGGGTACCAATACTGCCTCCAAAGCACCCAAGGATCAGTCCTGTGGAACAGACAAGCAAATACCAATTGGACAGGAGAAGAATGACATTAAAGCAGATTTCCAGCAACAAGTGCTTTGGGGATTACAGAAAGTTTGTGAACATGAGACTGTGGAGCTGAAATGTAAAATGAAATTTATTGTCTACTTACCACCAAAGGCAGAAAGTGAAAAGTGCCTTGCCCAGTATTGGCTCTTTGATTTAACTTGCATAGAACAAAATTTTGTATCAAAATGTGGTTATCATTAAGCTGCCTCAGAACATGGCCTTGTTGTCACACTCCAGATCTCAGCACTTGTGGATGCAATATTAAAAGAGAAGATGATAGCTGGGATGTCCGCAGTGGAGCAGGGTTTAATTTGAATGATACTGAAGATCCTTGGAAAACTAATTACAGGATGTACTCTTATGTACAGAGGAACTTCCCCAACTCACAAATGCCAATGTTCCAGTGGACCATAAAAGATGTCTATTTTTGGCCACTCCATGGGAGGCCATGGAGCTCTGATTTGAGCTTTGAAGAATCCTGGAAAATACAGATCTGTGTCAGCATTTGCTCCAAATAGCAATCCAGTGTTCTGTCCTTGGGGCAAAAAAAGCCTTTACTGGCTATTTGGGAACAGATCAAAGCAGGTGGAAGACTTATGATATAACTCATCTTTTGAAGTCTTATCCAAGTTCTCAGCTGGACATACTGATTAATCAAGGAAAAGATGACCAGTTCCTTGTGGATGGATAGCTCTCCCATATAATTTCATTGCAGCTTGTACAGAAAAGAAAACCCCTGTTGTTTTTAGATTACAAAAGGGTTATGATCATAGTTACTACTGCATTGCCACCTTTATTGCTGATCACATCAGGAATCACACAAAATATCTGAATGCATGAAATGCTTCAGACAAAGAAATCTCTTCAAGATTACAAAAATTAAAAGAGAATGCTGATGAAAAATATCATTGTTAAATACAGGATTTCATAATGCTAAAAGCTTCCTTCTACAGTTGAATCACCTGCTGAATGAATACAGAAAACCTGCTGCTGATATTTAAAAGTTATTTTATCAATGTTCTCATATGAAACTTTTAATAATTCTTTTTTGCTGTCATTTGAAAGTATTTGTATATTAATCTCAGGACACTAAATATGAGTGTACCCCTGTTCATATCATAGAATATTAACTCTGGAACAGAGCACTTAAAGGTTATTTAGCCCAGATTCCCTCTTTTCCAGACTTTCAGCATCTGAAGTCGTGGACTGTCCACTGGACTTCTAGGAGACAGTTAGTTAGTAGTTGCCAGCTGTAGAGCAAGACAGTAGGCTAAGAAAAGTGAGGAGAATCCCGCCACCATATCTGTGGGACAGCTAGGACAAGAAAACAAATTTCTAAACTGCAGTCCAGTGATTTCTTTCTTATTCTTTGAGCTCACTAAAACTATGAACATCGGTTTCTGTGTTATGTCTCTCATTAATTAACTACATTAACTCCCTCACTTGTAAACCAGTTACATTCCCAGAGATCGTTTGGAAATTGGGTCTGTTGTGAGTATGACAAAGTGAGTCTTATATACCTTTAACACAAATACACAATGTAAAGCATAAAAAACCTAACAGAAAAAAATACTGTAAATTAATTTCATTTTCATGGTTACCTTAAAATGGTAGGGCAGACAAGAGAGCTAAAAATTGGGAGTGTTCCTACTGGGAGGTTGGTTCACCTGTGAAAATTCACAACTCAGATGCCCATAGATCAGGGACTTAATGTAATAAGATCCAGTCTATAATGGCTGAAGAAGACTACACATTTCATTTGTTATTGTAAATATTTGTCTTAACTATACACAGAAATTTAACTTGGTGAGCTCACCAAGAAAAGTCCTTTTTTGGGTAAACATTTAATTATATTCTTTTATGAACTTCTTTAAAAGACCTTTTTGAAATATCATAGGTTTGCTTTGGTAAAGGTCTTTTTTTTTAATGAAAGAGCACAAAAGTGACTCATCCTAAACATTCAATAAGAAATCATGCTAAATGGTAAGCAAGGAAGACAATACTAGATTGTTAAAGTCATTAAAGTAGCCCTGTGTTAATGTAAGTGTAAATAGTACAAATAGTAGTGTAACATAAATCTCCATAAGAAAGACTGTGACCTAAAATGAGCTGTGCACAAAACACTTCTAGTCTTGTGTCCTTGAAAAAGAAATATGACAATTCATGAATTTTGTTTGTCTGTTTATAAATAAAGATTAAAAAAAAGCAAAAAAAGATGAAATGGGTTTCATCTCAGGGATAAGAAATCAGAGAGGTCATCTGTGTACTTCCTGGTGCGAGTGTGGTCTGGATTCACTGTTAAGCTCAGCACTGAGGTGACAAACTTTATGTCACATGTGCATCAGTAACCTTGGAATCTCTGCTCAGTTCTAGCAAAGCTACCTGCTCTTGTATTTGTACAAGTGTTTTCCTGCTTATGTGATGGTGGTAATGATAAGACTGTGGTGCTCTCAAACTCATTTTTTATTGGTGATGAAAATGAAAATCTGTTAAAAACAGAAAGCGGAAAACTGTAGTTGATTATACTAACACTCAAAAGAAAATTAAATGAAACAAAGTTATATGTCATGAATTTCTTCCTTTAGATAACCAATTGAGAAGAAATATCTCAGTTAGCATAGAATGTGAACACGCCTTAACCACTCGGCCCTTTGTGCATACTAAGACTTTCCTCTGTGAACACCACATCAAACTGTTTCTTGCTCCAACTATATCTTTTGTGGCGACTTTTTAAAAATGTATTTTGGTACAGGGTCACACTCTGCAGCTCAGAGCCTCCCATTTCCAGCCTCCCCAGTGCTGGGGTTACAGGTGTGCACCATCACGCCTGGTCTCAGTGGCCGGCTCAGCACGCCCAGGGGAGGGACCGCACAGCATGTGATACTGAGCATTGAATCCTGGTCCTGCTTTTCCCAAACAGGCACTTCTTCTGCTGAGCTATCTCGCCTGCCCGGCTGCAAGTCTACCTTTGACAACAAGTCTATCTTTGCTGTTGCTTATCTGAAAGTGTTATCCGCTGGTGTACTTTTAGCAGCTACAGCCTATGCATATCCCATGCATTAATTTCAGATAGATATAGCCTGGACTACTTACTTACTTTACAAATCCCTCATAAAGATAACATAATCTATATAGGAATTGTCATTTTAAAATTATTCTGTTTGGCTCTAAGAAGTTTAGTTCATTTGCAAGAATAGTATGGCAGAATTGTATTTTTTGTTCTATCAACACTTGAAAAATGTGCATCTTCAAGGGTGTCTCTACTCACTTTCACCCACTGGTAGTGTGATCACTTTAGGCATGGCTTTCATTTGGATTATCCCAATTATGTTTAAAAATATTAAACATAGCTTCTCCATCTGCTTGACTTCAGAGAGCCCTACTCTGGGTTCTACCAAAACAAGAATACAGTCCTGACACAAGATCTTTGGTTGTGCCCATTACATTTGCAGATTCTGGACTAACACTCCTGTGTCTGCAGGACTAGTGATTTTTAGTCAAATAATCAATATGTCAGGTCAATATTTTTGTATCCTGAACTTCTCTCTGAGGAAAGAATAGTAGGGTGCCTACACGGATATTGCAAGAAAATTTTTTTCCTCAATCCCACGTAGGATTTCTTGCTTAGCCAGTCTGTTTTTTTGACAATGTACATACATTTTCTGAGCAGAAACAATGTACCTCTTTACATACACACTATGCCTAAAACTCCCCTTGAGTCAGCTGCTATTTACTTTAGTAAGCCCTACCCGTTCTTCTATGTATTTGAAGACACCCATTCAGCATTCATGTAATCAAACTTTGGGTATCTTTGATTACATACTCAGGAAAAACCAGTGTGTAAAAAATTAAACAATTTATACTGCATCAATGAGTAACTCGATAAAGCCACGCTGGCCATCAGGTAGATCATTCTGCAGCACACAGAGTTAAGTCCGTTGGGCCATCATGAATTGCAATAAACACCAGCAGGTAAGAAAAATGATGGATAATAAAAAATAAAGAATTTCCCCCACACTTCACATAACATCCCCACGTGATGAATCCTCAGCAACACATGCGCACCTGTTTTTCATAGCCTCCTGTTTTTCTTCCTGACAGCTCCTTCTTCTATTGTAAGGCAAGTGTGTTTTCCCTGGCAGATACTGGGAGGGTAGCTCCATCTCCTCATGTAGAAGCACAAACCACCAAGTCATCCATGTAGATATTTCTCTGTCAGTGTCTAACTGGTCAATGAAAATTCCTTCAGTGGTTCATTTTTTTCTGATTGGCACTATATTATCTGATTCTTTGTGCTGTGTAATTTCTGCTTCCATTCCTGACAGCTAATCATTGGATCCTGCGGAATGGGAAGCTCACTTTCCCAAAGTGCAATCAGGATTGGCAAGCGAATAGATTTAAGAGAGAATATAGAACGTATAGGATTATTTTATAATATTCATCCAAAAAAGTCAAATGCAGAAGGGTACAGATCTGTCCACAGGCCCTCGGAATACAGCCAAGTGACTGTATCCACAGCAATGCCCCAAATAAGCCCCGCTGGACGCCTGAGATCACAACGTCTCATGCTACTGTGTATCAAGGATCTGCTCTGGGAAGGCTTGAAAGTCAGTGGCGGACGCTAGAAGGTCTGTGATGGCAGGAGGAAGGTTCTGGGCCAGCAGGCTGAGGATCTGCCCTGGAGCCAGGAAGTGACGCTTGAGCTAAGGACCCCTGAAGAGAGCCGCAGCCATCCTCAGGAACACTGAGGACCTGCACTCCTTTAACGACGAGAACAGCTAATATGACAAGCTTCTCCAGGAGAATCAACCGCACACTCACTTCCCCTCCAGACCTCCCTATTGTGCTGGCAACAGTCCTCAGGGTGGCCTTCTGCCCCACGCTGATTAAGTTCAGCCAGAGTTGCACGCTGGCCATTCGTTCATCCGCCTCACATGGTTTTAATAATATATTTTGTTTTCTCTTTCTGCACCATGAATCAACTTTGGTACTTTAAGTCAAACAAATCAGGAATAATGTAAACAAGATAAAATGTGAACTTGTGCCTATGGGAGAACTAGAAATATTGGAATAAAGATAAATTCACTTACTGAAAGAACCACACTTTTCTTTCCATACAACGAACTCCCAAGTAGATGTACAGGGCTGGCATAACCTTGAACTGAATTTTGATCTCAGGGATTGTGGTGTCAATCAGAAAGCCATCTTCATAGGGGATCTAATGTACAGAGAGTCCGGTGACACACTACGTGACGATCTAAACATACTGGTTTGGGAGTTTTTCAAAGTGAATGGGTAAATGAGATCCAAAATATGCAGTAGTTTTGTGAATTGGGAAGAAACTGTTTAAAAGAAAACACAAACTTTGATGAGGCAAAGGAAGAATGAACAAAGGGAAAAGGAAAAAAAGTTTATAGGGCTGCAGAGATAGTTCAGCAGCCTAAGCACGTGTGTGACAAGTGCAAGGTATTGACTTCAATCCCCAGTACCGATAGATAGATGATAGATAGATGATAGATAGATAGATAGATAGATAGATAGATAGACTTAAGATAGTCATACAGCTGACTTCTCTTAGTTCATTGTAAAAGTTTTGTGCTAATATTGCTTGAACAAGATCGCATGACTATATCCTTTACTTTCATAGCTACAATTACTGTAACGCTCCTACTAACATGTTTTGAAATTGTTTTATTGCTTTTTTCTCTCTTTAAAATAAAATAAAGGGAGCTGTGGAGATGGCTCAGTAGAATAAGCGCTTCCCTGGCAAGCACAAGGGTCTGAGTTCAATCCTCGGTTCTGTGTATATATATCTTTTCCATCATCATCAGTTCCTACTGGTGGCTGTATCTCTCTGGCAGTACAGCTCTGCGCCTGCAGAGACCCTTGTTGCCGTACCTTGAACAACTGAGGAAATCAAGGATTTTCTGCTCACGGCGAGTTGAAAGGATGCTGAGTCTTTCAGAATAAAGAAAAACAAAGACAATGAGAAGTTTAAAGTTCGATGCAGCAGATACCGTTATACCTTGGTCATCCCAGACAAAGAAGAGGCAGAGAAGCTGAAGCAGTCGTTGCCCCCGGCTTGGTGATGAGGGAGTGGAAATGAACCAGCCAGACGGATGCGAAGTACACTAAAAAACTTCAAAACTCTGAAAAATAAATAAATAACAATAAAATATAAAGAAGTAAAATGAATTATGGTTAAAAGGCAGAAACCTCATGCATAATCCAAAAGCTAGGAGTAAAATAGTAAAAGTGAGAAAGCACAAGACTGTGTTTATCAGTAGCTCCTTTGAATTGGATACAAGCACTGTAAAACTCTGTAAAATATTTATCATGGAAACATAAAAGAAGTCATGAAACAAGTTGGAGTTGAAATGGTGGGCTGCTGTGACGGTGATTATTTGAAATCAATTAAGCATCATTCTGGCTCTGAAAGAACAAACAGTTCCTGAGTGGGACAGATAGATAGAAGTCAGGCAAGCCTCCTTCTCAGAGAATGGTCCTGAGGTGAAATCTGAGCTCACCTTGACAATTCTGCCCATGCTCAGCCTTATAAGCAAAATCCCTTTTCTTCTCCTATCTCCTTCATTAGTTTTCCTACAGAAGAAAAACAAAGTCTTTGATGAATCATTCTCTTTCAAAAATGGCATTCAATTTTAGAAGAAAAATGTTAAAATCCACTTGAGTCAACAGATGCTGAGGAACAGGTATTGTTTGAATTCTGTGTATGGCTGATATAAATCTTCAATGAATTCTGCTCTTAAAAGCAGAAAGAACTCTCCTGAAAAATTTTTTCCCTTACTTGCTGGTGAATATTCTTTTTCTTGTTACTCCTATTATTATTTGCCTCTGAATTTCCTCCTTCATACATCAAAAAATAACTTGGCCGCCATTGTATTTAGTTATTTATATTTTGTTTTCTTTTTCAAAGCAGAGGACACTCAGACAATTTGTTTTTCTATCTTACCATGTACCCAGTGGATAGAAAACTAGACATTTAATAGGCCTCATTGAGTCACTTGGTATTCAGTAGAAGTACAGTTATCAAGTCAGGCTTGGAGAGATGTCCACGTGTAATTTTAAGGGCTGCATGTACAAAAGCCAACAAAGATAACGGTAGTTAGGGCATCTTTAGAGTCAAAGATGCATGATACTATGTGTCCGCTCTGGGGCACAGCACAGAATACACTTTTGCTCATGTTTTGTTTGTATTCCCTAAAGAAACATTCTAATGCTCACAGTACTACTTTTAGCATAATTATGAAAATTAAAATTTCACCTAGAATGTAGAAGGTTTTCACAGGTATTACTAAGGAACAAGAGCCATTCTGTTTAATGTAGTAGTGAGATTTATGTCACCACATATACTTGTACATACTGATGTGGAACAAACTGTGATCTAAAATCCTGGCAAAACTTATTGAACACTAGGACAGAGAAAGTTGCTTTTGGCCCTCTTGGGATCGTGTATGACATATGCATCAGTGGGCTTTTCTATTTCCTTCCAACTTGGTGAAATTCTTTATTCCAAGACCTCTTGGTTAACACACAAGGGATGCAGCAGGAACACTGTAGGTAGCAACAGTTTGTTAAAATAAACTTTAATGAATATTGGCAGATATTTATTTTAATCAAAGGACAAAATATACTTTGAGCAGCAGATGCCCACATCTCTTTAGGGTGGACACTGGGCACAGTACTGTCCTTGTACAGCACGTGGTATCTGTCACCTTTCAGAAGCCAGCAGTTTGGTAGAGGTCACTTTATCTGTCTTCCCAGCATGGGGAGCAGGAGTCAGTGGTGCTCATCTGGTGTCACCAATGAAGAAACAAAAACTCAGGACTGACATGAGGTTCGGAAGCCCATGAATTGACCCAAAACTGCAGTGGCTCTGTCCTTGTGTTTCTTACTAAGTTAGTAAGTGAGAGGTCAGTTACATGGACAAGAGGGGGAAGTATGCTTTCTTAAAAGGACTTCCAGATTCTTACTTTGTAGTATCATTTAGTCTTAGTAACTCTGCCAAGGAGAAAATTAAAATTTTAGAGGTTGTCTATCGCTCAGTGAAGGTGTGAAGTGCCCCCCTCAAAGCCCCATGTGTTCATAGGCAGGAGTTTTTTTTTTATTTTTTAATTTTTGAGAAAGAAATAGCGATGAGACAGCTTCAAAATAGGTTAGTAGGACAGTTATAATAATTAATACACTGCATATTGTTGTCTTGGTAGTAGATATTCAGAGTGCAAGATGAAGACATGATACATTTTCTAAACACTATTAGTATAAATAATTCTTCTCATTGAACTAAGAGAAAGTAGCTATATATCTATCCTAATATATATATATATATATA
>NDGN011535492.1:464-12449 GCA_002564285.1 Tympanoctomys barrerae
AGAGAGAGAGAGAGAGAGAGAGAGAGAGAGACAGAGACAGAGACAGAGACAGAGAAAGAGAGAAACTTAGGGTAGGGCCAGGCTACTGTCTCAGGACTCTGACTTCACTGTGGGGTTGAGTTGCTCTTCCTGGGATGATGGCTGCCTGCCAAAAGCCCTGTTTCTATGTGGACAGCTCTTCCTGCCCTAAACTAGACTGTCTCTGGGAGGACGCTGTGTTGGAAGGAGACTGGCAAGGCCACCTATGGAGCAGCTGCTTTGTACACGTGGTATTCCTTTTACTCATCTCCACAACTCTGGAAAATAAGTATTGGATTCCCATTTTACAAAGGAAAGAATGAGTCTCTGGGATGAGGTCTCTGGCCATGGGTCACATAAATGAGAGACAAAAGCACAATTGGAAGCTAGGATTTCCTGGCTCCGAAGTCCCACCAGCCTGAAGAGAATGTCCCCTGACACCGCCATCCTTGCTGTCCCTCTCAGTTTGAGCTCTGGAAACAGCCCTGAGAAGGCAGGGCAGTGCCTGCCCCCAGTCCTCCTCTGTGCCTCCTGCCCGCGCCTCCCCACCCCTCACTCCTTCCAGGTACCACATGGCCAGGCCTGCAGGAGGAATCTGAGGCCCAGGGGACAGGACACGCCCAGCCACCTGGCTGGAGAGGCCCCAGGAACCCGGCTCCTGCGTGGGGGTGTTATCAGTGGGTCCAGAGGACAAGGTGAGGAACACAGGAGGAGGGGTAGACAGAGGCCCTGGGCTCAGAGCAGCCTTTGCCCTTCTCCTGGCCAACCCCTGCTCTGGCTCAGTTGTTGGAACACAGTGTGACAGAAGCCTCGAGGTGGAGCTGCTCGGGGGCTGCGTGGATCTGGCTCTTGCCTTCCACATGCCCTGACCCCTGCTCTTCAGTGCTGCCCTCCAGGTACCCCTGTCCCACCCGCCGAGTGGCTCTCAGGTCTGAGGAAGCCCATCACTCTAACTAGAGCCTTGGCAGGTAGCACATGCCCGAAAACTCATGTGTGGAAGGCCGATGTGGCTCCGAGGCCCCTGTCTCATTGCCAAAACCCTCCCCCTTCTCAGCAGCCTCCCTGGAGAGTCAGGCTGTAGGAAGGAGTGGGGTCTTCCCATACCTGCCCCAGGGGCTGGGGTGGGGGGCAGGTGACCAGTGGCACAGCTGCAGGAATCCCCGCTGCCCTGGCAGCAGATGCAGCTGGTCTCACTGCCTCAGGCCCTCCTCGCCACTGTCAGCAGGTGACCTTTGCCCTGCCTACTGGTCCCTCCGTGCCCGCTGTCTGCCCTGGGGACAATATAAAACAGGCCAGAACCTTCTTGTCTGCCTACTCAGCTCATCCCTAGAAGCAGCTACTCCAGGTAATGCCCTTGGGGCAGGGATCAGGGCAGAGGTTGGGGCAGCCGGGGAAGGCTCTCCATGCATGCCCAGCCAGTAGGGCCGGAAGACAGCTCGCAGGAACCCAGGAAGCTGTGGGTGACACAGGTGTCTCCATTGCCAACTGCCCTGGGGAAATAGAGGGCCAGGAAGAGGAGGTCAACCAGCCAAAGCCATATACAGGGTGGTGGCCATGCTGGGCTGGAATGGGCCCCATGCTGCACATCTCTCCTCTCTCTGCTTGCTGAGAGGAAGCCTTTGACCCTCTGCTCTAGCGCAGACAGGACACTGAGGCTGGGGGTTCTGCGCAGCCCTGCTCACGGCCCCTGCTGACCCAGCCCAGGGGCTCAGAGGTGGGTGTCGGTGGGGAGCCGTCACAGGACTCTTCCCTGCAGGAACGGAGGCGCCATGCAGCTCCGGGTGCTGCTCGTCGTACCCCTCCTGGCGCTCCTGGCCTCTGCCCGTAAGCACTTTCCGGGGACCAGGCTGAGGGCAATGTGGGAAGTGGTTTGGGGCTCCTGTGCCCTGTGGGTGGTAGCCAGGGGGGAGCAGGGCCCCCCTGCTCAGCCCTGCTCTCCTGGCAGGAGCTGAGGACGCCGAGGAGGCTTCCCTCCTGAGCTACATGCAGGGCTATGTGCAGCACGCCTCGAAGACTGCCAAGGACGCACTGACCAAGGTGCAGGACCTTCAGGTGGCCCACAGTGCCAGGTACGCCCACCGCGCCGGCTCCCTCTGTCCCCTCTTGGTCTGTCCTCCTTAGCAGAAGCTTTAGTGATGACAGTGTGACCTTCCCAGCCCAACCCAGGCCTGCGCCACCCTGAGCTCCCTCACAGGGCCAGGGGCCAGGGGAGAGATGACAGAGGTGGGATCCCCTTCCCCACTGCCCTCCTTTCTAAACCCCAGCACAGCCCTGAGTTGGCCTACCTGAGCCCCCACTGCCACCTCCTGCTTCTCCTTGTTGGGCCAGAGGGGTGCCACTTTTGGCCTGGAGTGGAGGGAGGGCTGCGTTTTACTCTGTGCTCTGAGGCTAGGCGAGCCGAAGTCCGTCCTGTTTTCCCAGCCTGTCCTACCTGAGAGTCCTCGGCTCTCCCTGTTCCCTGACTCGTTTTGGCAGCCTTGGTGTGGCAGAGGCCTTTGCACATACCGCCAGTCCTCCGCGGGGCTGTGCAATGCGTATTATTTTCCCCATTTTGCCAAAAAGGAAATTGAGGCTCAGAGAAATTAGGGGACCTGGCCCAGATTGTACAGCTCAGTCTCTATCCCTCTGTTCCCCCACTCAGATCCCCCCCGGTGCACAGCACCACGGGACAGCATTGCCTGGAAGGCACAGCAGCCCTGGCCTACATATTTCCCACCCATCATTTTGTGCCTTCTTGACCCAGGGTCGGTGGGAGTGGGGGCAGGGCAAAGATCTGACCCTATCTAGAGAAGTGTGGGGTGAGACTGTACTGTTCTCTTCACCACCTCTGGACATCTTCCACTTGGGGTGGCAGCTGCTTGTGATTCCTGCCTGGGGCCTCAGGGGCATTGCTGGGTAAGACTGGGGCGGCTGGAGCACCAGGATGAGCTTGCACACCCACCTCTGTGCCTGCCTCTCTCTGACTCCCTGCCAGGGGCTGGATGAATGACGGCTTGAACTCCCTGAAGGACTACTGGAGCTCCTTTACGGACAAGTGGTCTGGGTTCTGGGACCCAAAGCCTGAGAAAGCAGGGCCAACCTCAGCCCCCTTGGACATCTGAGCTCTGAAGGTTCCCAGTGCCTGTCTGCCCATCCTGCCAGCTCCCTGGGTGCTGGGGCCTCCAGGGTTGCCCCCTGAATTTTCTGGAAAGGAACAACACTCTCAGTGCCTTTCCAGCCCTCCCCAGACCTGGCCACCTGCAACCATGCTGCCTCCCAATAAATCTGGATGAGAAGCTGCTATGCGCAGGTGTCCCTTGTGAGCCGTGGATACGTGGGCATGGGAAGAGTTGGGCCGGGACGTGTGGCCTCTGAGCCTGAATTTCCTCCTCTGTAGGTTAGGAGAAACCACTTACCCTGCTTTCCTTGACAGGCCTGTGTGAAAGGTCCCACGGAATGACAGCTTTGATGAGAAACTCTTATAAACTGCATAGAGCTACGTAGCGTGACTTGAGTGTGTCCCCCATGCCAGGCTGGCACTGCCATGTCCTCATCAGAGTCGAGATTGTGTTCATTCACCAAAACTGAGCAGCTGACTCACATTCCCCAGAACACAAGCCCTCATAAGCACATCCGGCAGAAGGAGGCGGGACAGAAGGAGCAGGATTCAGCTAGGCTCTGGTCGTGGCTCCACCGCTCCATACCAGCTTGTTTCTGACCTGCCAAATGGGCACAGCAATGCCCCTGACATCAGGTGTGATGCCACATGCCTGTAATCCCAGCACTTGGGAGGTTGAGGCAGGAGGATGATAGCGAGTTTGAGGTCAGCTGGGCTACACAGTGAATATAAGGCCAGTCTAAGGACTTCCAAAAGAAAGCAATTTTATTCATGCTACCACCTCCTCCAAGGTCAGTTAGCTGTGAGAATGTAATAGCACAGTGTTTAGGAGCACCTGCCGCAGCACCCATGCTGTCTGCCAAAGATGCCTGAGAAGGGAATCATCAGCGACAGCTGACCCGATTGACTTCTCAGGAACAGGCCTGGCTCCTGGGCACACAGAAGGATCACGCCATCGCCCCAACAGGGGCAGTTCTGCGTGTCCCTACCATGCAACAGATACTCACAACCAGGACCACAGAGTGGACCTCCCACTCTGCAGATGAACAGGCTGAGGTTTAGAGAGGTCCCAGTACTCGCCCCGTGCCACAGAGCCACCAAATGGCACCTGAGCCCTCAGACCCGGGTCAGCTGCCCATATTTTGTTCAGCTGACATGAAAAAAAAAATCTGTGTGAGTCCTCTGCCAGCTGCTGGGGTTGCTCTTCCAGATCTTGGTGGTGCTAGGGCAACTAGCCCTACCCGGGCTGCTTCCTCTTTGGAGCTCCACCTGGCCTCTCTGCCTGCCACCTAGAGCTAGGGGTCTCAGTGCCCACACCCGAGAAATGTCGCCACCCAACTCTGACCGACACCGTAGGTAGCTCTGGGTGACTAGAAAGTAAAAACCCCATTTCTTTATTCAAGGGGTCAGGAAGGTACCCTGGAGGTGGCGAAGGGACAGAGTATCTCAAGGCTCAGACCATGGGTGAAAAGTCCCTGCTGGGGTGGGGAGGGGAGAGAAGGTGCTGCCCAGCTGTGGAAAGGACACCTGCACGCACACGGGACACGCAGATGAGGTGCAAAGAGGGGCCAGTTCCAAGGAGGGGTGTGTATGTGGAATGTGTGTGTATGTGTATATACCTGTATGAGTTTGAGTGCCTGGTCATACATCAAAAAAAAACCCATAACATAACAAAACAAAAAAACAAAAATCAGACACCCCTGTCATCCCAGCACTTAGGAGACTGAGGCAGGAGGCTCGTTGTGAGTTCAAGACCAGCCTGAACTGACTAGCAAGACTCTGTCTTTAAAAAAAAAAAAAAATCCCTAGAAAACATATGTTCCATGGCAACCCACTGGTGGTCCCCTTCTGTCCCTCTCTCAGACAGAACCTTTTTTTCCCCTTAATAAATATATTCTGTTAATAAAAAATAAAATAAAAATCATAAGCCCGGCATGGCTATGCACACCTGTAATCCCAGCACTTGGGAGGCTGAGGCAGGAGGATCGCCACAAGTTCAAAGTCAGCCTGGGCTATATGGTGAACTCAAGGCCAGCCTGAATTACACTTGGCAATACTTTTGGAGAGAGAGAGAGAGGAAAGAGAGAGAGAGAGAGAGAGAGAGAGAGCTGCCCATGGGCAGGTGGGGCTCAGGTGAGCAGCCCAGCCCCTCTTGCCTGGGCTCACTCAGCAGTGACTTCACGTCCCTAAGCTCTGCTTCACTACGGGGCTCTGGATCTAAGGACGATCGACTCCAAGTTCCGGAAGGATGAGATGATGACGACAAAGTCGTCCAGGAAATGAAAGTGTGCCAAGTGCCCCCACAAGGCGGTGCTTATGTTTCTGACTTGGGTCGGAGCTGGCAAAGCTGGGTGGCAGTGCCTGAAGCCATATGGGCACAGGACTGGCTTCCCAAACTGTGCCTGTTTAGCCATGGGGAGTAGCTTGTCATCTGTATCTGCCCAAATCCTTCAAATTCTAGGGGCTCCTATTAATCAGTTTTGAAACTGTCTCATTGATATTTGTTTCTCAATAAAATAATTTTTTAAAAAAGTTCTAGGGGTTCCTCGAGGCTCACTGCATCTGGCCTGGAGCCAGGAAGTGGGGGGAAGCTCCTGTCTTATGCCCAGGTGGACAACGCACTGCCTGGCTCCCACGGGTTGGCACAACTGCAGGGCACATGGCACCGGGTGACAAGTCACTGTGCTGCCCTGTTACCTCCTTTCTCTCTGAGCCACCCTGGGGCAAGGGGGGCTGCTCCCTGCTGCTAGTCAGCCAAGTGCCCTGTGGGGCCTCCATCATGGACAAAGGCCTGCGCCTGACCCACCCCATCCCTGGCCTATCATCTACCATGCTCCACACCCTGCTTCCATTTCCCCCAAAAGAAAGAAGCTGTTTCCCACTTTGGAAACGTTTATTCTAAGAAAATGAACGCTGGGAGAGGCAGGAGGTGGTGGTGGCAGAGGGCCCTTCACTGGGCTGTGAGCTTCTTGGAGGCCTCGTCGATGGAGCTCAGGAAGCTGGCCTTCAAGCTCTCCAGCACGGGCAGCAGGCCCAGCCGAAGGTCCTCCAGCGCGGGTTTGGCCTTCTCGCTGAATGTTTTCAGGTGCTCCTGGGCCTTGGCTTGGTACTCGGCAAGGCTGGCGCTATCCTTGAGCGCCTCGAGCCGCTGGGCCAGGCGCTGGCGCATTTGGTCGCTGTAGGGCCCAAGCTGCGTGCGCAGCGTGTCCATGTGCTCGCGTGCACGGTCGCGGAGGTCCTCGCCCAGTGGGGTCAGCTTCTCCTGCAGCTCCTGCAGCTTCTGGCGAGCACCGTCGCGCAGATCAGTGCCCAGTGGTTCCACTTTCTTGCGGTAGCGCTCCAACTCTTGCTGTACCTTCTCTTGGAAGTTTTTCAGGTAGGGCTGCACCTTCTCCTTCACCTCCAGCAGATCCTTGTTCATCTCCTCCGTCAGCCACTCTGTGTCTTTCTCCAGATTGTCCCAGAACTCCTGGGTCACCGGGCCAAGCTCTGAACGCAGCTTACTGAAGGTGGTGCTCAAGCTGTCCCAGTTGTCCAAGAGCTTCAGGCTGGAGTGGGAGAGAAGGTGGCTGAGGGGCAGCCTCCCAGACACCTTGCATGGCCTGGGGTCTCCTGGCCCTGGCAGCACCTGTGCCAGGTATACAGCAGCTGTGTTCCTGGCTTTCCTCACATTCCCACCCTTTGTCACACTGTACAGATGGCTTAAGCACAGTGAGGAGCTGGATGGAGCCAGAGTGGGGCTGGTGCCCACCCTAGAAGGACACTCCCTTCTCCCTGCAGCCAGCCAGCCCAGGGAGGTGCAGCACCATGCTATGGAGCCCCGCTTGCTGATTCCTGGAGGGCCTGGGAGCCTGCCAGAGGATCCCATCCCTGCATCTCCATCCACACCTGCTGCAGAGCCCACACATTCAGCAGCAGCAGATTTGGCCAGCCTGACTGTCTTTCTGCCTCCTGGTCCTTCCCCTGCCCCGGGGCCTGGCTTAGATTCTTACTTCAGCTGTTTCCCCAAGGAGGAGGCTTCCAGCTGGGCCACGTAGTCTCTGCCGCTCTCTTTGACCGCATCCACATACACAGTGGCGAAATCCCTCACACGATCCCATGAGGTCTGGGGTTCATCTTGCTGCCAGAAGTGCCGAGCCTGGCTCCCTGGGGCTGGGGAGGAGACCCAGGTCAGACCAGCTCTCTGCTGGGGTCTGAGACTAGGAGACAGGAGCTCCCTGTACCCAGCAGGATGGGTCAGCAGGGGCTAGGGGGAAGGCCCCTGGTGGTTGGGTCCCTAGGCAGAGGGCACCTACCAGTCAGGAAGAGCACAGCCACGGCCAGCACCACGGCTTTCATCCTGCAGGGCGTGGGTGACCTGGAGGAGGAGAGGGTTTGGCTAAGGGGTGCCTCTAGCATGAAGAGCTCCATGCTCCCCACACCTTCCAGCCAGGGAGGAGGAGGGGCCTAGAGTGGGGCAGGGGCCCAGGAGCCCAGATCTCTGGCTGGGCAGAGCCCAGCCTCAGTTTCCCAGTGCTGGGGACAATGAGGGCCACCTGGGGCAAGGAGCAGCACTTACCTCTTCGGAGCTCTTAGGCAAGTCCCTGAGCCGGTCCCTGAGCATCCAGCCCTCCCTTGGCCTTTTTATGTCTCTAGGCAGGGGCTGGGCTGCAAGGCTGATAAGCCTAGACAGCCCTGTCACTGCTCACTGGCTCTGGCGATGTGGAACTGAGAGTTCAAGGATCAGTTTTGTCCCAGGGGCTGGGCAAATAGAATGGACAAACAGGAAACTGCGGGGGCTGCAAGACAGGGGTCAAGGGTTTTGGTGGGGGCAGGAAAGAAGTGGCTGCAGGTCTGGGGATCCCTGTGGGGTCCATCAGGGGCAGCCTCACTATCCCTTTTCCCTGTGGGAGTACAAGCCATTGTTTCTTGAGGAGAGGAAGGAAGGGCCGGGCCTCCTCCCCAGATCTCTCCAATCAGCAGCCTTCTTGCATTCCAGGGAGATTGACTATTTACAGACCTCAAGACCCTGGCCCTAGCCCTGCCCCCAGCACCGGCCCCCTGTGGTCCCCAGGGTGTGGCACACCTCTGTCTACCCTCCACAGGCCTCCCAAGCTCTAAGCCCAAGGGAACTAGGGGACCAGGAGCTACCTGGGGAGAACATAGGCCAGAGGCTGAGAACCCCAAACTGAATCACACTCATTCACAACAAATGCTAGAGACCAACACGGAGAGGCCAACTGTTAATTTTTTCCTATAAAGAGGTTAGCCATGCTTGGACTCAAGGATGACCTCACCATCTCCAGAGACCTTTGCCTCCAGAAGATGCCTAACACCCAAAAGGCGTAATCTCAGGAGTAAAGTGAGGGCTTCAGTCTCTCACCTTGGAGCTTTCCACCGTCTTGTTTGAGTGCATGTCAGATCACACACGTTTGGGATAGGTACCAGCTCCTAGAAGCCTCCGATGGGGCAGGCACCTGTGGGACACTGATGGCCGGAGACTGGTTTTTCATTTCATTTTGCCAGTATCTTGCTAGAGATGGATCGTGAGCAAGTTATGTACTCTGAGTCTCCATTTCCTTTCAGCAAAATGGACTCCAGAATGGTCGGTGTTGCTGGTGGCCCTGACAGAGCCCGTGAATGGAAAGCACTGTGTATGGGTGGATGCTAGCTGCACTGCCTTGCAAGCTTTCTCTGGGAAAGCCCAGGTGACCAGGTCGCTGGCAGGAGGACCTGGTAGGTCCCAGACTGTGTGAATGTTTAAGCTGAGAGGAACTTTAAGACCAGTTACTCTGCCTTTGCCCTGCCCTGCCTCCTTCGAGATGAGAAACCCAAGGGGTTTTCTTAACATTTCTCATCCCTCAGAGTTGGAGGCCAGGTTGGACCTAGAACCCAGGTCTCTGGACTTGGGACTCAGGGCAGAAATGTGTCCCACTCCATCTTTCTTGGAAACTCCCTAACTGCAGAAACCAGCCTGGCACCTGCTTGCCAGATCGGGACATGGCTGGGCTCCAGGACTCCCCTGTTCCAGCTGGTCTCATGCCTTTTGTGTGTGAGAAGGCTTTGACCAGAAAAGCCTAGGTTTGAATTCTGGTCTGTGTCACCCTTATTAGCCAGAAGACTCTGGGTAAGTTACATAACCTTCCCACATCTGTCTCTTATCTGCTAAGATAATGCTAGAACCTGCCATCTCTTAAAAGTTATAACAGGGTTTGTTGCATGGTAGGCAGAATAATAGCCCTCCAAAGACATGGACATCCTAAGACTTGGAATCTGTGACTGTGACCTTACATGGCAAAAGGGCTTTTTGATCAAGTGATTAGGGACTTGGAGCCGGGTGGTTAGCCTGGCTTGTCCAGGTGGGCCCACTGGACTCACAGGGGCCCCTTAATATGCAGGATGGAGGCAGGGGATGTGGGCTCTGGAAGGGGACACAGCAGGTCTGCCCTAGAAGTTGGAAGAGGCAGAGGGCCAGATCTCCTCCTAGAGACTCCAGAAGGAACACGCCTCCACTGACGTCACAACTTTAGCCTAGTGGACCCCATTTCGGACTTCTGCCCTCCAGAATTATAAGAGATTAGTTTTGTTTCAAGAATGGCATTTGAACATGTGTGCAAAACGTTGGAAAGGTAACCAGCAAGTTCCACTTACTGGTATATCGAGGTGAAGAGCAGCTATTCTGTATCTGAATCTCAGTTTCTGGACTCTGTTCCCTCAGTTTCTGGAGGGTGTGGTGTGACTTGTACTGCCAGACCCTGGCAGGCGGCCCTGGGCCTTAACACCCAGCAGCACCAGCCAGGGAAGGCAGGGAGTCCACATTTGTTTGGCCTTGCTTGCAGGGGCCAAGATGTGCTGGGACGTCTATCCCAGGACAGGGCCAGCCCCAAATGCCTGTGGGACTGTGCAGAGGGAGGTGGTCTGCTACTGGCTATGCACACTGCCTGTGGTTTATGGAGAGGGAAGGCGGTTGACCCTAGGGACAGCTTCCTGGATCTCAGGCCCACAGAAGCTCCTGCTTCTTGAGAGCCAGAGCTCATCCCAGCAGTGTGTGGAGGATCCCAGCCGCATCCTGGTTCGACTCCAGGCCCCTCGCTGCTGCTTTACCTTCTCTTTGGCTTACTACTGAAGTTATTATGGCTAAGCCTGATGTCCAACACTCGCCAGTACTTCAGTGGCCAAAGCACTGTCAGTTAACATATGCTGCTGTTAGGCTGGAGGCCGCTTCTGTCTTGCTACTTTGGCTGTCAGCAAACTTGCTCAGGCTTCCTGATGTCCTTCAGCTGTTGAACTGGGTGAGGGCGGGCTGGGAGGCAAGAAGGCCCATCTTCTAGCTCTTTGATGGTGGTCTGTTGGCTTGTTAGCCTAGTACTGTCTTCAAGACCATCTTGGTTTCATGGCTCAGGGGTTCTAAGCACTGGGTGGAGGGTGCTGCCTGTTACTCAGCAGGAAGTTTCCTTTTTATATATACTTACGCAGCACAAGAAAAAGATATGGTGAATAATTTTTTTTTGTTTTTTTTTATTTTAGGGAAGGGTCTATACGGTATTCAGGGTCTCAGTACTAGATCTGACTCGTAGTGATCTGCATGTTTACAGCCTCCCAAGTGCTGAGCTTACAGGTGCACGCCACCACACCCAGTCTCAATCGCTGTCTCAGCGTACCCTGGGGGCGGGGCTGGCATGGCAAGCCTAAGGATCGAATCCCTGGCCCTTGCGCCTGCTTGCAGGCGCTTTAATCTGCTGAGCTATTTGGCTGGTCCTGTGAATACTTAAATTAAGAAAATTCATTACAGTAAGACACACTGCCATTAATCCCCCCTCAAACTGTTCCCTCTTTTTGAACCGCACTGTTGTGGCTGCTTAGAGGTTGTGAACAGGTTCAGCATTTGTCCTTCCCGGTCAGTGACTTTGCAGAGGAATCAGAAATTACACGGTGCCAGGGCCAGTGACGAAGGTGGGTAGGACACGGCAGCAGGTGTCTGTGGGTCTCCGTTTTTTCCATTGGATGGCTCTTTTTTTAAAAAATTTATTTATTTAGTGTGTGTGTGGCCAGCTCAACCCACCAGGGGGCGGGGCTGGCTGGCATGTGGTGCTGGGGGATCGAACCGTGGTCCCTGTGCTTTTGTTTAGCTTAGCTTGTTCTAGGTAGGTGCTTTAGACCACTGAGCCATCTCACCAGCCCTGGATGGCTCTTGACAGTAGCGGTTACTATACATTTCATCACACGTTGTAAAGACACAAAAGACGACTTCCAGAACCGCTTCAGAAGGTAACAAGAATTATGTGATATGTGTCTGAGGCAAAGGAAGTATTTTGAGGAAGATTAGCGGCAATGGGTCTTTTACTGTAATACACAGTTAGACACAATGTATTTTGATTGCGCTTCCTATGCACTAATGCTGCTCCATTTTATTGCAAAATATTCAGCTTAAACTCCTCCAAAAGCTTTTTTCCACTGTAGAAAGGAAGGCTTCCAGAGGTGGAGGGAGAAGAGTAGGGGAGGTAAAGAGAATTAAGATGTGTTAATCCCCACAGGTAAATCCCAGCTCTCCAAGGGGAATGTAATCATTATGTCCTACAGCTTTGGACCAAGGAACATTTTTAACTAAGGAAGGCAAGCTGATGGAGAGGCCAACGAGTCCGTTACAGAGGTGTCAAGCGCTCAAAGATTGAGCTGTTTAGCGGATCTAGTACTCACCAGCGTCGTCCCGCCTCCCTCCTTTGCTTCCCTTGGGGGCCTCCAGAGCAACTGTTTATTAGGGTACCAAGCACTGACCCTAGATTCCCTGACGTAAGTGGGGGAGCTGGCAGCTGCTTTGTAAGATTTTGCTAAGTTTTTTTTTTGTTGTTGTTGTTGCTGTTGCGGAACGGGGATTGAACTCAGACCCTTGC
>NDGN011535494.1:7647-23462 GCA_002564285.1 Tympanoctomys barrerae
CAAGGGCCTGAGTTCAATCCCCAGTTCTGCAAAACAAAACAAAACAAAAACTGATGAATAAAAATGTAGCAAGTAATCTTTCTATGTAAGCACCATTGCAAATATTAAATTAAATATGGTGTAAATTGCTATAGGATTTTACATTATGACTTCCATTTGTACATAGCCTCTACCTCCTGTATTTATGGTTCATATGCACAGCAAGAATTGTGTTTCACTAGGCAGACATGGAGGCACATGCCTGTAATCTCAGCACTTGTACGGTTCTTGCAGGACGATGGCCATGAGTTCAAGCCAGCCAGGGCCCCATAGTGAGAGATTGCTTGGGAGGGGGGGAGAGAGACAGAGAGAGAGAGAGACAGAGACAGAGACAGACAGACAGAGAGAGAGAGAGACAGAAACAGAGACAGAGACAGACAGAGACAGAGACAGAGGAAAAAGAAAAAAAAAAGGAAAAATTCAAAGTGAGAATAATTTTGATGGGTACAAAAATAGAAAATTGAAGTCTTTGTTTTGCAAAGAGACTTTAAAGCCAGCCAGGACTGAATATTTTCACTATAAAGTTGGTATAATGTTCTATTCAAGTGATTACTTTTGGAAGAAAGTCAAAGAAGGCCCCCCTTGTTTGAATGGCAACTTTAATACTATTTCTTCATCCTTACCTTAGTAGGGAATTTTTTTTCTTGGTTATTTAGTATTAAAGCATTACTGCTTTATGAAAACTTGGAAACCATAGTCAAATCTACAATATGGATCTTTACAGCACATGGCAGCTGAAAGATTACAGGTGAAAGTCTTTAAAGAGAGAAAAAAAAAGCTGAACTATTTATACTACAGAAAATATTAACTCAAAAACTGTGCAGTTGCCAGGATCATTTATAGATACAGGACTTAATCTTCACAATAACATTTTCCAGATTCAGGAGCAGCTTTGGTAATATCATTGATCTTATTAACTTTGGATTAAGTGAGTCTAATCTTAAATCATTATCACAGAGCTCTACCAAGATAGCACATCAAGCACTGGATAACTCCCATAAACCTACTTGAAATTTGTCAAAATAAGATGCATTTTATCTACTACAATAAACTGTAGTTGAATTGCTGATATAAGTAACTGTACATATACAATTAATTTTCTTCATTAATTTTCAGCCAAATTTTCAGATACAAATTTTATTTTAGAAAATTATTGGAAAACAATGGTGAAAATGCTTCACTGTGTTAGATATTATTACAAAGTTAAATAAATTTGTACTTATATTCACATTATTCAATTATATTGTAATTTCAATAATGTTGGTATTTACATACACTTTTGTTGTAAATCTTATTTATCCTATGCTACAGAATTTGCCATATATTTTTACTCTCCAGATTTTAAACAATAGTGTTATTGGGTAATTGTATAAAATTTTGAAAAATTGAATTCAGATATATAATAACCCATAAATAAGTGTTCTGATTCTAATATTCTGAACGTGTTCTATATTCTGAACAAGTTGCATTTATTCTTTGGGATTTCTAATTTTTCAAAATTTTGCATTTCAAATTCCCCAAAGACTTTGTTAATGAAAAAGTAATTATTTTAATGTGTGTAATACAGGGTCTATAGAGTCTTACTAACAGATCAGACTCCTAGTGATCTTCCTATTTTTCAGCGTCCCAAGAGCTGGAATTATAGGTAGCACCACCACACTGTCTCAATCACTGTCTCAGCCCGCCCTGGGGGTGGGCCATCAAGGCAGGCAGGGGACGGAACTCCCATCCCTGCATCTGCCTAAGCAGACCCTTTAGTCCGCTCAGCTCTCTGGCCAGCCCTAGAAAGTAGTTATTATTTTCCGCATGTGGTGATATATGCCTGCAATCCCAGCACTCAGGAGGCTGAGATGGAGGATTGTAGTGAACTCCAAGCTAGCCTGGGTTACATAGTGAGTCTAAGGCCAGCCTGGGATACATTGTGGCATCGTGTCTCAAAACAGAAGCAACAGTAACGAGAGAGAGACAGAGAGAGACAGAGAAAGACAGAGAGAGAAAAGAAAAAGTAGGGGCTGGAGAGATGGCTCAGTGGTCTAAAGCACCTACTTGGAACAAGCTTGGCAAAGCACAGGGACCGCGGTTCGATCCCTCACATGCTGGCCAGCCCCGCCCCCTGGTGGGCTGAGCTGGCCACACACATTAAATTAAAAAAAAAAAAAAAGAAAAGAAAAAGTAATAAAGTAATTATTCTTTAGTGGTTTAATTTAAGTAATTTAAAAAAATACCCAAAGATGTCAAAACACTCAACCAAAGTCTTAACTTTAAGAAAACAATATGCAACTTTGTTAACATGATTTATATAAAAGCTTTTCAAAGAATTCATATTAAGACCTTAATTAAAAGCACAACAAATTATATGATTTCTTACTTGCCTTTTTCCAATTTATGTAGCATTGTTAGCAATTCTATGAAAGGCAAGATACATCATTTTGTTCATTATTATTCCCTTTAAATGAATATAAAATCTAAATTAACAACTGTTACATCAACTAGTTAAAGTCAAATATGTATGTTCTCTCTAGCATCATGGTAGAAAGATGTGAAAAGCTATTATCAAGTAAAAAAATCGTAATTTCTCTCCTGTGTTGTACTCTGTTCCTCTATCTCATTTTCAATTAAGAGATCCGGTCTCCCGCTGGCTGTCACGGGCACGAGTTTCAGTGCTACCCGGATGGAAACTGCATTCCAGATCTGTGGCGTTGCGACGGGGAAAAAGATTGCGAGGATGGAAGCGACGAGAAGGGCTGCAATGGCACCATACGAATGTGTGATTACAAAACCAAATTTTCCTGTCAGAGTACAGGTAAGCAGACATCGGCTTTAAGCAGTTATTTGGATACCCTGTTGTAGAATTTCTTTGGTTTATCCTCCATCTATATTTCACCTTCGTAAAAAAAAACAAATCATATATTCCCTCATCTTCTGTATGTGTCAATAATACTAACTAATATCTAGTGAGTAATATTATGGACTGGCATATTTCTATAGATTTCATGAACTCATGAGGCAAACAGCAGTTTACTTTTTTTTCTTTGTTTGTTTGTTTTTAATATATACTTGGTATAGTGTCTCACTATGCAGCTGCGACTCCCGTTTTCAGCCTCCCCAGTGCTGGGATTACAGGCAGGTGCCACCATGCTCCGTCTCGGAGGGTTCAGCATGCCCAGGGTCCGGGGCCAGTGCAGCACGTGGTGCCGGGCATCGAATCCTGCTCCCTGCGCTTGCCTGAGCAAGCACTTAGTCTGCTGAGCTATCTCGCCTGCCCTAAAGAGCAGTTTTAAAGAAAAATTTTGGCCCTGGCCGTGGCGAGGCACAACCATTACAATCCGGGCAGGCACACATGGCCCAGTCACCATCAGGCTTGGGCACCTACGGGAGGACGTGGCTGCATGATACCAACTCAGTGGACTGCTTGAAGAAGAGGGTGAAGGTGGGCAGCTTTCCGTTTGTAGACCCATTACTGACGACCTATCTGTGGGCGACGTGGTCTTGGCCGTGGCCGTGGCTGTGGCCGTGGCCGTGGCATGAGCGGAGACGATGGGCGTGATGCTCTTAGCCAGCATGAATTTGATGGGCATCGCGAAATTAATGGATCTGGCCTGAAGCCCAGAGACAAACTAGGGGGCAGCAGATCTCCTAACTGGGGAACTGACAGGGTTCAATGGACTGACTTGGATCCATGAAATGTGACTGAGGAAACTCCTGAACGTGTGAAGTGCCCTGGTAGACGCTGAGAATAAGGAGCGCAAAGTGAAGGAGGTTAGGGAAGAGGGTCCAAAGGAGATGACCGGACGAGTGGAAGGTGATCCAAACTAAGACCTGGCCAAAGTAGGATTTAACATCCGGAAACCAAATGCAGGTACCGATGCTCACTGGAAGGAGAGATTTGTTCTTCATAAACACGAGATAGGAGAGGTTCAAGCTGAAGACAGTGATGGACCATCGCCTCCAGAAACCCGCGAGCCATATCGTACTTCAGGGGAGATAGGCATCGCAGACTTCAGCCGGCCTAATGGGGGGTCAGGGGAGGGCGAGGTGGACGTGGGCGCGGGGATACCCCACCCGCTGCAGCAGGACGCGCAAGCGGAGCCTACTGTCTGGATGGGGGAGATCCGAGTCTTCCCAGCTTGGCCTTAAGTGGATGCCTGGAGATGCCGGGTGCCTCCGTGGACCCTCTTGTTTAAAGATTTGCGCATGCTTGAGGATCCCAAAGAACAGCAACAACAACAACAACATTCACACCATTCATATCAACAGGCTGCATTTCATCTGTTTTGAAAACGAACTTTTCTTGCTACACCGAAGTTAACGAGTATGGTAGTCAGCTTTGTATTTAGAAATTGTTGCTTGCCAGGATATTTTCAGAAATTATGCATTCTTCATGAATATTTTTGTGTTGCTTCGTGCATATATGCATTTCTAAACTTGAAATATAGGTGTGAACGGTGTATACCACTTTAAAAAGATCTTTAAAAAGAAGTTTTAAACTCAAGTTCTGTAGCCGAACTGAGATGCTAGCTAATTTGGATTCACCATTGTAATTTCAGAGGCTTAAAATGACAAGCTTGCTGAACCTCAAACATTATTTCTCTTTCTAGACATAAGGTATGCCCTCAACTTTAAGGTAAAGTGACTAGAAGGAAGAGCAGATTTACACATTTTTGTTTAACAAGTTTCTTGTATTTTATTATGCATTTGTTAATTGCATTATGAAATATGTTTTGGTTGAAGGTCAAATAGTTTACTTACTGTGGGGGTCACTGAGGTTATAATAACCTTGTATACAGCTATTTTGTTATCCTAACTTTCCATCATGCTTTTCAACATACATTTTCTTATATATATTCAATATATATTCAGTTCCATATGACATGTTAAACTAAATTATTTCCCTCTGTGTAATACCCATACAGACTATTAGACACATTGAACAGAGGAAAAAAAAAAGTAAATGCAATAGACTATTGTGTAATTTCTGAAAAGTTGGTATTGCCATTCAAATAACTTATAGAAAAAAAGTTTTCTACAGATTTCAGGATATATTCTTGAATCACTTCTGCATTTCTCCTTAAATTGAAATTGTCTTTGGTCGCTTAGTCCTGAGTTCCCAGTGATTCCTTTTGCTCTTTCAGGAAACAGAAAGGAAGAGCTCTCACAGTTGTAAATAAAAACTAAACAATATAGCCAATCTCTGCTTAGAAATGCAAAAAGGATTTTGTTAGCTAAATATCCTTCTTTGTGAAACATTTAGTGAAAACTAAAGAAGTATATGTGAGGTAGCACCCCTAAAGCTCATTTTTAATGAGGTAATTGTGTTTCTAAAAGGATTGTTTTTTGAACAACTGTTTTCAAAATTACATGACTCGTCAGTACTTAATGAAAAGTCTTAATTTGCTGAATGTCATTAAGAAAAGATGTAATTTTAAGTTTAGTCATTTTTGAGTATGTCTTAATTAAAAAGCAATATATGAGTTTTGTTGAATGAATACATGTAATAAATATATGCAATTGTTATGTATCAATTTAAAAATCTATTAAAAACAGCTTCTAAATAATTTTTTACTTGATAGTGAATTTTAATGCCAAAGGCCAATTAATTTATTCAGATTATATATATATATATATTAATAGTAATGTTACATAGAGTATATTTCCCATCTATGACTTCTTGCAATTTCTCAGTTGAACTAATGTTGAAGCATAGCAAATAACAATCTTCAACATGTATGAAATTGGCCATATTATATTAAAACAAAATATCAAATGATGTGAAAAAATTTGAGTTAAACCAAGTTGGATATGTTAGTGAAATGTAGCCAATTTGAATATGAACCATAAAATCAGGCTCCATTTTTCTTCAATGAAGAAAAGAATGGTTTAAAAATTTTCTGGAATAGTGATTAAGAGAAAGCAGAGAAATTTCTGAAAAAACATTCTTCACAAGTACAAGGGAGCAATTGGACTTGAGGAATACTTTCTAAAGTTTTCTATCACCATATAGCATCATAATTTGGTAATAATCAACTGTATGTGTAATTCAAATAGCTGGCCATGAGAATGTCCTAGCACAACGAAATGTTTTAATGTCTGAAGTAGTGGTATGCTAAGTAGTCAGATTTGATCATTATAGGTTGTGTGTATGTATTGAAATACGAAGCTTCCCAAATACATATATATATATATATATATACATTTATTACATATCAATTTAGAAATCTATTAATCCAGCTCCACTAAAATGTAATTTCTAAGAGATAGTGTCAGTGACAAATGGTTTTAACTTTTTATGCATAGAAAATATGTAGGGAAAATATAAATAGTAAGAAACAGTGTGAAGAATAGTTAATAGAAAATTCTAAGTGCTTATACAGTCCAATGTATTATAAAATACTGTGCATTAATGTTTTACAGTGGATTCTTATGTAACGGCTTTATTAGAATATGACTCAACTGAAAGATGAATTTGATGTATGATGAGCTTATCTCACTACCTGTGAATAATTGGATTCTTAGAAATGCTTTTATTTGTATATATTTGGGATTTGGTTTATATACATAATGCATTATCAGGTATTTATATCTATTTATTTTCATACTGTCAGGTGTAGTTATGCATCCACGTAACCCTACCTGCTCCTAACTGAGTCAGGAGAGTTACAAGTTCCAGTCCAGTCTGAGCAACCTACTAACAGTCTGTTTTGAAGTTAAATTCAAAAAGAGACACAGGTAGTGGTTATGGGTAGCATTTTAGGAGCATTGGACTTAAACCATAGTACTATGAAAAAAATGCTTTCAAGTAATGAAGCCTAAATAAAAGAGCAGAGTTTGGTCAAACTGATGCTTCATCAAAAAGAGGAGAGCTGGGGAGACAGCTTGGCAATCTAAGCACCGAGGCAAGCTCAAGGACCTGAGTTCAACCCCTGGTACCACATGCAGTGCTGGGTATCCCACCTCCCAAACTGGCTGTATTGCACATGTCTGTAATCCCAGTGCTGGGGAGGCTGAATTGGGAGGATCACACCAAGCCTGAGCTATGTAGTGAGACCTTATATCCAAAAACAAAATGTCTAAAAAGAGAAATGGGAGAGATAATAATTTAACCATGAAACTGGTTGCAATTTAATCAATTTGAAAATTGCATCAAACCAGAATGCATGAAGCTGGGTCAGTCAGAATGTGCAATTACACATTCACATTTGTGATAGACTTTTGAAAATTGGAACCATTAAAATAAACCTCAAATATAACCATGGGGTTGAGATATGTGTACATCTTTATTCCTTTGATTCCATTTTCGTTTATTATAATTAAATTCTGTTTCACAAGCTAGGAGACCTTAATGCTACTCAAAATGTTCAATCCAGAGTTCAGTTTTATTTTCAAGGATTCTTAATTGTCAGTTTGAACTCTTAATAGTTTGCAAGGTAATAAATGTACATCCCATGCATAAAATGACTTTTACACATAAATTGCCATCTACCAGGATTCACATATAGGCACATTAATATATTATTTATATAAAGATAAATGAGGGCTAAATTAAATTAAAACACAATAAAACCATTGACACAAAAAAAACTTCTAATCCTAAAATACCTATCATGGACGGGGTGGGAGGTGGTGTTGAAGTTTACTACTCATGTGAAAGAAACTCAGAAATTTCATTTTCAGATTGCAAAACAAAACAAAGCAAAAATAATATTATAGGTTATGGGGAAGGACACCTTCTTCAATTCTTGAAAGAATCTAAGCTTGACCCTTCTAGAAACTTATGTGAAGAACAGGAATGAATTAAATTATATGTATTCTAAATGTTCAATATAAATTTTTATCTCTATAGCAAAAAGGGGAAAAATGCATTACTTATCAGTGGTGAAGTAATGTAATCATTATAATACATAAAGAACTATCCTAATGTAATTAAGAAGGAATAGAATATGAAAGTTGATTTTTTTCTCACTCTCTCTCTTTTTGGATATGGGAATTGAACTTCAGATATCATGCTTGCCAAGCAGGCTCTGTGCCTCTGACCCAAATACCCCATGCAGTATTGAGATTTTTTTATATTTTAAATTATATTTTATATTTGTTACAGGGTTTCACTATGCAGCTAGGACTTCTGCCTTCACACTCAGACTCTGTCACCAGCTCAGTGAGGCACGACATGTGGGAGTAGGGATTGAACCATGGTCCCTGTGCTTGCCTAAGCAGATACTTAGTATGCTGTGCTATCTCAATGGCCCTATAAAGTTGAGTTTTAAGTTCACATTTTGAACTTTTTCTTCACACATGGAAAAGATGATCACTTCTGAGTTACTAGGAGAAAAATAAAGACCATATTGACTTATTGAGAAATGAACCATTTTTCTGAGAAAGAAAACTATGTCACATATCAAATAGTGAGGTGGGATGAAGTTGATTTCCTGATTGGCTTAGGTGTGAAAACAAGAAATAAAAAGATGCTTATATATTAGAGTTAATTGGACAATTAAGCTGTCCCACAGGAATCTGGGTTACAGAGCCAGGTTCACCACTAGATGCCAAAAATCTAGAATAAGAATTCATTACTTTTGAGAAGAGAGTAAATATTCATCAATTATTAATATTGGATTAAAAAAAATATCACCATCAGTCTCTAAACCAGAGGCATTCCAGATTGAATTTCCATGCACTCTCTACCTCTTTAAGTATACAGCGAAATTACTGAGCTGAACTGTGTACCTAAGGAGAAGGGAGCTTTCTTTTGCTGTGCAAAAACTCTTTAATGACCTCCTGTTCATTGAATATTTTTATTTTCTCTGTGGTTGGGGTTTTGTTCATAAAGTCTTTGCCTACTTCTATATCTTTAAGAGTTGTACCTATTCTAACTTTCAATAAATTTAGTGTATCTGTTTTAATATTTAAATCTTTGAAACATTTCAATTTTAGTGTAGCACATGGTAAGTGACATGGGTCTAGTTTTAATCTTTGAAATGTGGAAAGGCGATTTTTAACACTATTTATTAAAGAGTCTCTCTTTTTTCCAGTGACTGTATTTGAGTCTTTTGCCAAAGGTGACTGAATGTGTTTGGGTTGTTTTCTGTCTTGTAATCTGTTCCATTGATCCTCAGCCTGGTGGTTTCACCAGTAGCATACTGATTTTATAAGGTAGCTTTGCAGTATACTTTCAAGTCAGGGATTATCCTCTGCTTTGCTTTGTTGCCAGAAATTAATTTTGTTAAGGACATTTAGGATTTTTTTTTCTAAATCTATGAGATGCGCTTTGGTATTTTGTTTGGGTATGTGTTAAATCTGTAGAGCAATTTTAGAAGTGTGACCATTTTCGTTATATTGCTTCTTCCTAACCAAGAATAAAGAATGTCTTTCCATGTTCTCATACGCTCTTTGATCTCTTTTCAGAGTACTATATTTTTACTGTAAAGGTCTTTTGCTTCCTTGTTAATTGATTTATAAGTATTTTTATTTTTCAATGCTATTGTGAAAGTTGTTGTTTCTTTAAATTCTCTCATTGAGATTGTTATTTATGTAAAGGAATGCTACTGATGTTTGATTGTTGCTTTTGCATCCAGAAATAGTGCTGAACTTATTTGTTAAATCTCATAGGTTTTTTTGGTGGAGTTCTTGGAGTATTTTGCATATAGAATTCATAAAGAACTTAAAGATATTAAATGCCCCAAATTTAAAGACCCAATTTTAAAATGGGCATCTACAATGAATATACAAAGGGCCAGCCAGATAGCTCAGTGGATTAAAACATCTGCGTAGGCAGGCTCAGGAAGCAGTGTTTGATCCCTGGATGCCATGTTGGCCCTGCTCCTATGACAAGCTGAGACTATGTATGAGGATGGGCATAATGACACGTGTTTGCATTCCCAGTATCTGGGAGACTGAAAACAGGAGGATCACCACAAATCAGATCTGTTTGGTGAGACCCAGTAGACCCTATACTAAATACATTTAAATTTAAAAAAATAATAAAACGAACATACACTTCTCAAAAATACCAATGGCAAATAAATAATGAAAGTATTGAATATTACTGGTAATTTGACAAATGCAAATGAAAAGAATCCTGAGATTCCATTACACTTCAGAAAGAATGACTATTAACAAGAAATTAACCAATAAAAAATGGTGAAGGTACTGTGGGGAAAAAAGGACATTTCTCCACTGTTGCTGAGAGTGTAGTCTGGTACAACCATTGCAGAAATTAGTATAGAAATTTCTAAAAATAAATAAAAAATAAAATATATTAGACAAATCACTAAATCTAGACCTTCCATTTGATGCTGCTATTCCTCTTCTAGCTGTCTTCCCAAAAGAATTAGATGCATCATACCACAGCAGTACATACAAAACCAAATCTATAGCAGCACAAATTGTAATAGTTAAGTCTTAGAAACAAAACAAGTGCCTATAAATTGATAAAGTAGATAAAGAAGATCTGACTCTTTCATACAATGGAGGAGTGCTCTGCCATAAAAGAAGGAATTTGATGTACTGATAGAAAAATGGATATAATTTGGGACATAATGAAACAAATCAGACATATAGGTATAAGAGACCAAAAGTAAATATAAAAAAATACCCCAAAATGTATACTACAGATTGGAAAATAGGAAGGAAATGTTCCAATGGAAAGAGTATGAAAGATAGGGGGAGGGGAAGAGAAGGAATGTAAAAGAAAAGAGAATAAGAGAAAAAATGTGATCAAAACTTTTGTCAATAAGGAGTTGAAGAGAAGTTGAGGTGGGAGGAGATCGATGGGATCAAGATATATCATGGGCAGGTGCAGGTTCCTAAGACGGATGTGATCATTATGGGCATCTCAAAGACAAGTAAATTAACAATAAAAACAATGCCAAAAATAAATAAATAAGGGAGGATATGGGTGTTTCCACTTAGCCAAGCAAGTCTTTGTCTGATTGGAGATTTAGTGTGCTTTCTTAAAAAATCAGTATTGTCTTTGAATCAAATAAAAAAAGCACATAAAATATATTTTTAACCTGAGAGTTTTGGAAATAATGGATCAGCATAAGCTGGAAATAGTGCCACTTGCAGAGAGGGATGAATAAAGAAAAGATGAGGGCTTCCCTGCAGATGAGCATGAAGCCAAAATTCTAAAAGGCATGAGCAAATTCATTCTTAAAATATCAGTCTTAAGCAACAATCCTTATCAAATGAACTATACATGATTAAATAAATATATATATATCAAAAAAGTTTAAAATAACATCATTGAGAGTCTCAATAAGAAAAAGCCAAAATATTCCTAAATTAAGTGAAAAAATGTGCACACCTATGGCATACATTCACACATATGCATGCATATACATATTCATATGTATGTATATACATAAGATATGCAACCCAGTTAAAAATTTAAAACAGCAAATGACACTGTCTTAGTTGAGACTACAGTTACAAAGTATAATAAAGTGGGTGGCCTAATCAAAAACTTAGAGCTATTTTTTTCACAGTTGTAGAGGTTAAAAGTTGAAGGCACCCTTGCCAGCAGATGCTGTGTCTGGACCAGACTCCTCAGGTGTACAGAGGCAGGTCATGTCCATGCTTGAGAGTCAACCTCTGACCTAACTACATCTCAGAGCCCCTCTCTCCCAATACTGTCACAATGTAGGTACATACTTCAGTGTAAATATGGGGAAGACTCAAACACTCAGTCCATAAAACCCAAAAAAGAAAGGCCTCATATTTTACTTATTAGTTGGGTAGCAACTACCAAGTCTAGTAAGAACCATGCTGAGAAAGTAGATCGAGCAGACATTTTTAGGTTAGTGTATTTGGCAATAGATAGTGTTCAAAATGTACTTCTTTCACCCACAATTCCATCAGTATGGATTTATCAAACAGATGATTAATTAAGGAATGAGATATATAAAGTTAGTTATTTAAATTTTACAAAGTTCTTGAATAATCTGTTTAATAAACATAAGTATGTAGAAAGATTCCTATAAATGTAATTAACTGACTTTTTTTTGAATTGGACTTATACTATGTTCCAAAGAAAACTTAAATTTTTTCAGCTGTTAACAATTTCTATAAAGGAATCTTCACACACAAACTAAAATCAATAATTAACATCAAAAACTTTGAAATTGTGCTTTTGGAAACTAAAATCACACTTCCTGTTAAGCATTGTATGATTGAAGAAGCCATAATATGTACAATTAACTATTTAGAATTAAGCAAAATTTCCATAATGATTTAAGAACCATTTAAGAGTGCAACAACAACAACAAAATATTAGGTGCGGAGGAGATGGCTCAGTGCAGTAAGCCCTTCCCTGGCAGGCTCAAGGGCCTGAGTTCAATCCCCAGTATTGAAAAAAAAAAAAAAAAAAAAAAAAGCCCAACAAAATTGAAAAGAAACTACAGAGAGCTCCCGAAGCCTTCCATCACCTTCCCACACTTACGTGCCATCAAATGCTCTACTGAAAGAGTTCATTTGTTCTAATCAGTGAAGCTCTATGAACACATCATATTCCCCAAAGTTTCTTACTTAGGATTTACTCTGAAGTTATACATTCTTAAGATATTGGCAAATATATAATGACAAGGATCCACCACAACAATATTATAAAGAACAGTTTTACTGCCCTAAAATCTTTCCATTCTTCGCTTATCCATCCTAACCTGGCTCTAAACCTCAGGCAACTACTGATTTATTTTTTCCATTTCCATAGCATTGCCTTCTTAGACTATTATGGGGTTGAATTTATGTGTTCTATAACCTTTTTGTACTGGCTTCTTTCATTTAATAATATAAACTTAAATTTCCCTTAGTTTTTATAGCTTGATAATTGCTTTCATTTAGTATTGCATAACAATTCAGTACTCAGATGTACCACAAAATTTTTAACACATTCATACATTGACGTATAGCTTACTTTTCTCTCAAGTTTCCACAATTATGGATATAATTATTATGAATATTCATATACAGGTTTTTGTATGGACCATATTGCTTGATTTATTTTGACAAATATCAAAGAAAATAGTTGCTGGACAGTATACGAAAAGGATATGCTTTGTAAAAGCTTGCCAAACTGCCCAATAAAGCGGATTTATCATTTTTGATTCCCACTTAGTAGGAGTGGGTTTCTGTGGCTCTATATCCTTCTTGCCTCTGCCACTGTGCCTATTTTAGATTTCTGCCATCATCTCCCTACTAACACAGATACTGAGGATCTTTTTTATGCATTTATTTTTTATTAAATTGTTTTTCATACTTTGATGGAAATGAAGTAAATAGAAAATAATCATGGGATATACTTAAGTTAGAATTCATTGCAGCAATTAAAAAGGCTAGAATTCATTATAATGTACTGAAATGTTTTTCTGATTAATTGTTGAACATAAATTAAAAAGCATAACAGGCATAGTATGCAATATTTATCTAAATAAAAAAGTCTCTAATAAATAATATTTCTAAAAGGAATAAAAAATGATTTTGAGTTTTTATCTTTGGCTAGGGGAGAAGAATAGCTAGGGGGAAACAAAGCATGAGGGGGCATTCAGGTTCACAGGGCCCTCCTGCAATTTATTGCCTGAGTTGTTATACATTAGTGCTAACACACATCACTTTGACTCTAGATTCAATGAAAAGAGTGACATCCATTTTTATTTAATTAATGTATTTATTTATGTATTTAACGCAGGGTCTACAGAGACTCACTACACAGCTTGGACTCGGAGTGATCGTGATCCTCCTGTTTTCAGCTTTTCAAGTGTTGGGATTAGAAGCGTGTGCCTCCATGCCCAGCCTCAGTCTCTGTCCCAGCGCACCTCAGGTGTCCAGGGGAGGCCACTGCAGCATGCTGGGGATCAAACCCCGGTCCCTGAACCTGCCTAATCAGGCGATTTAATCCGCTGAGCTATCTGGCTGGCCCTAACATATAATTTTAAAACCGGCTTTCAGGGTAGGGTTAATAACTCTGGATGAAGCACAGGTATAATCCCAGATTTTGGGAGGCTGACACAGGAGGAGCCCTGAGGGTTTGAGGTCAGCCTAGATGACATAGTGAGCTCAAGGTCAGGCTGCCCTGGTGCACGTGGAGATTTAACTTAATACTGTTCGGACTTGCTGTGTAATGGAATTGCACATGGGTTTTTAAGAGTGGAAATGTTTAGGCTGGAATTATTTTGTTTTCTATCCCTACTACTATATCAATAAATACAAAGTTCAATGGTGAATGTAATCCTGTTGAAATCAATACATATTATATATTGATTTATCATTATATTATTATATTAATTTATCATATATCAACAGGAATATATATATATATATAGCATAATATATCGTATATCAGGAATAAAGGTTTGCTTTACAATTACAGCTTGGGTTAGATATGAAAAATATTTAGAAAAAGAATCTGTCTCAGTCATTTTTCTCACGACTGGACAGAATTCCTGGCTCCCACCAGTTAAAGGAGGAAGGTTTATGTGCACTCACAGTTTTCGATAAGCTCCGCAGCTTCGGTCCACAGTGGGCGGCTCAAGGCAGGGGGTCCAGCAGAGGCCATTAGACCGGAGAAACCGTCCACTGCCCAGCAGGCCAGAAGCAGCAGGCAGGGGGCTTGCCTTTTGCTTTTATCCTGAGCAGCGTACAAGGCCTTTGGGTGGTACCACTCATGCCCAGGCAGGGTTTCTGTCTTTAGTAGTCCCTTCTGCCACATTCAGAACTATACAAATTCCAAGTTTTGAGCTAATATACTGCCACACATCTCTCATCTCAGTATCACAAAACCTAGATGTAGTCAGTTAAAAAACAAGCATCCTATGAGCCCATAAGGCTTTGGCGGGACCTCTAGCTACAAGCCATGACAGCATCCCTTCTCCACTTTTTCTGTGTTCCAGCCTCCAGAATAGCTCTATTATTTTTGATGCCATGTGGTAAGGATTCTTCTTATCCCTGTGCCATAAAACTATTACATTACCTTGTAATAGTTTTGTCTAGTTACCATGTTTCATCTTGTGCAGCCTTGTACGTTTGTTCTGGTTCTGCCCACTAGCTGTTTTCCTGCTGTTGCTGCGAGCTTCCTCTTTTCTGCCTTCTATCCCATCCCTCCTTTCGCCCACAGGGCTCTTGTTTAGAGAGTGAAGCTGGATCTCTTAATGCCTGTACACCTCAGTCACCTCTGGGTTTGGGCCTTTACTTTCTTTCTCCACAGTAAAGTTTGTTATCCTCCATAAATATATCTTCTCCAGTGACCTGAAAAATGACACTTCGATTTCATTTACTGCTAGCCTCCCCCTTCCCTTTCTTAAGTCATTTGTGAAGTCCACCTGGATGTTTTCTATCCAACTCATCCTTTCATCCCGGAAGTCTAATGACAAGGCCCCAGCACTGCTGGATGCTGCCGTGTAACTAGGTCCCAGAAGTAACTTTTCAGTTCATGCTCTTCCATGTCATTAATTCTACTTCACCACTTTTTAACTGTATAAGTTCAGTTACCAAACCTCTCTCTTAGCTTTCTGAACTGCAGAATGACAATACAGCAACTAATAAAACATACAAAGAATGACTAGAAGGTGATAAATATAATCAATGATACTTCTGACTTTTAATTCTACAGTATTTCTTCTTTCAGTGGAATTCTTCCCCTTACTGCCTGTCTTTTCACGGAACACTTCTGTGCATATGTAATCTCGTAGTACGATTGTACTTTTTCCCCCAGTGTATAGACTTGACTTTTTCACATAAAATATTCTTAAAAATATAATAGGGATCAAGTGTTGCACAGAATTTTTTAA
>NDGN011535499.1:2589-15095 GCA_002564285.1 Tympanoctomys barrerae
TTTTTTTTTTTTTTTTTTTTTTTTGCAGAACCGGGGATTGAACTCAGGTCCTTGTGCTTGCCACCCATGTTTGTAGTAGTACAATTTGTTGTAGCCAAATCTTGGAAACAATCAAAATACCCATCACATGAGAAATGGATAAAAAAGTTTGGTATTTTTCTACAGTGGAGTATTGCTTAGCTATAAAGAAAGATACACTTGAAGCTTTTATAGGTAAGTGGATGCAACTAGAGGCTATCCTCATAAGTGAAATAAATCAGAATTACATGTATAAATATCGTATTGTCTCCCTAGTGTAAGAACCTGAAAGAATGAATAGAACTTGAAAGATATAATAGCTATAGTAAAACAAAATGAATTTAAGGATTAAACAAAGGTGAGAGAAATAAGAAAAGATAGGCAAAAAGGAAGAGAGAAAACCATGCAAGTATATATACATAATGGCTGAGATAATTGTACTAATAATTTAATCAGTTTTTTGCAAACAGCAGTTAATGTGTAGAATTTTCATCTTGACTAACTGTATGCTGATATCTGCGATCTAAGCAACTACATCAAGGACAACAATGTGTAATACAAAAACCATGCTTGAAAACCTCTCATCTTGGTCTTCTAAGTGTGTACTGTTTCTAGTGTCTCATCAATTATTATTAAACTCTTCATTAATATAGTTTTTTTAAAAAAGTTAAAAGAAAACAAAGATAAGAAAAAGAAAATTAAGTGATAATATTCTATTATTTGGGCAGTCTTGCAGAGCTATATCTGTTATTCTGAGCAACAGATTTGATGATAATAATAGATAATAGAATAGCCATTGTTAGTTATTCTTATTTTGAAAATCTGTAACATATGTTTTATTATATATTACCCTGATTCTTTCTTTGTTTCCTTTTTTCCTCTCTTTGTTTCTGCTACTTGTTTTTGCTTCTGTTTTTACTCTTCAAAATAAAATAAAATGAAATATTTAAAGAAGGCATGATAAGAAAGACATTTTAGAATGTGAAGAGTCTCCATGCAGGGGAGAAGCAATAGTCATAGTTGAAAGGATATGAAAAGTGATCAGCATATGGTGTACATTGCTCAAAATAAATGTGTCAGTTATATCCTGCCAAATGAATACTGCTGTTTGGTCAAAGCTGTTTCTAAAGATCATCTAGAGTATACAGTAAATTCATGATTAAATAAACATTCTTGGCATCAACCGATCTTTTCTCAGTAAGACATTAATTAGAAGATGTGTTTTATATTGTCAGTTGTTTTCTTATTTTATTCCTTCATAGTAGTGAAGAAGCAGAGAAATACGGTGATTATGAACTATGGTATCAACATGAACAAATGACTTTCCACACTGCAGATACTAATATACACATAAAATTAGTTGGTACAACACCAGATGAAAACCTTGGCTCTACAAATGCCCTGATTAGTCTTTCATCACTAATTGTGCCTCTTATATCTAACACTGGATCAAATCATATGAATATCAGAGATTTGAAGACAAGCTATCTATCTGTAGCAAATAAGGGAAAGCTAAACTGATTTGCAATCATATCAGAAGCATGCAAAGTCAGATGTTGGAGACAAACCTTATGAATGTAAGAAATGGGATCCTGGGGAGATAGCTTAGTGGCCTAAGAGCCTGCTTGGCAAGTGCAACGACCCAGGTTGATCCCTGGGACCTCATGCCACACCAGCCCCATGCTATGCTGGCCACTGAAACTGGGTGTGGTGGTACGTGCCTGTAATCCCAGAACTGGGAGGCTGAGACAGGAGGATCACTATGAGTCTGAGCTGTATAGTAAGACTCTGTACCAAATTAATTAATTAAAAGATTGAGGGCTGGTGAGATGGCTCAGCAAACTAAACACCTGCTTAGGCAAGCACAGGGACCAGGGTTCAATCCCCAGCAGCACAAGGTGCACCAACCCTGCCTCTGGGTGTGCTGAGCTGGCCACCAAGACCAGGCGTGGTGGCACACTTGTAAATCCAGAGCTGAGGAGGTTGAAAACAAGAGGATCACTATGAGTCCGAGTTGTGTAGTGATACCCTATGCCAAATATATTTTAAAAAGAAAAAATATTGAAAAAATATTTTTTTTAAAAATTGGAAAAATTATACTCACTGCACTGAAGGAACTACCAGTGAGGAAAAACTCTTTGTATATGAGCAATATGCAGAAGCCCACACTATACCCAACTATGTTCAAATCAGGGAAAGAAATCACAGTGGAAGAAATACATATGTACACCATGTCAAAAAAGTTTTAATTTGCACCATTAGATTCAAATATATGAAAGAGCTCATATTGTTAAAATATCCTATATAACTAAACATAATGAGAAATTCCTCACTAATAGCAGTTCATTTGATAATCATGAAAATCCTTACATGGAGAAAAATCTTGTTTGTATAAGCACTGTGAAAAGCTTTCACCACATACTGCTTGTTAGAAATGTGAAAAAAACCTCACAGTAGATATAAACTATGTATCTAAACAATGTAGGAAAACTTTCAGCACACTGAGTAGTTGTCAAACACATGAAAGAACTAATAGGGGAGTAAAACCCCACGTATGTAAGCAGTGTGGGAAAGAATTCAGTACTTGTAGTCATTGTTGAGTACATGAAGGAATTCACACTGGGGAGTGACCTTTTGTACGTAAGCAATATGGGAAAGCTTTCAGCACACCAGATTGTCAAAAACATGAAAAAACTCACATGAGGGTGAAGCCCTCTGCATTTAAGCAATGTGGGAAAGCTTTCACAAAACAGAGGTATTGTCAAATACATGAATGAATTTACACTAGGCAGAAATCATTTGAATGTCAGCAGTGTAGGAAGGCTTTCACAACACAGGTTGTCAGTGACATGAAGAAACATATTGGGGAAAAAATGCATTTGTGCAACCCCTATTTATCAATGTGGGAAATACTGGATTGCACACACTATGTCCAAGACATTTATCAATTCACTGGATATAAGCCATACATATGTTAGCAATGAAGAAAAATTTTGAGCACATATTGCTATTGTCAAATATATGAATTATAAAGGGTATAAATGCTATCTATGCAAGTGACAAGGAAAATCATTTATGTTCTTAGATACTAAACAAGTGGAATTTGACTGTGAATGTATAAAGTGACTTGCACTGACCTGAAAGAACATGAACTGGAGAAAAGTTTTTTCTTTGTAGGCAATATAAAAAATTGAGTCCTAACTGTCACTTCGATAGCCTTCTAGATCAGGTTTCTTTTTTCACTTTGTCAAGATATTTGGAACATGGTTGAGAGTTGTACTATAATCTACCTGAGTCATCAGTAATGGGAATATTTCTTTGCATGTCTTTTTTGCTTTCTTTGCCATATCTTCGCAGATGTGAACACAAAATCACTCCTCTCAAAGATAACTAAGTTAATAATCTATTCCTGTTACCCAGTAAGTAGTCAAACCAATACTTGCTGGTGCCTGAAGGCCCCATATTTGGAACTGTCCTACTTTATTTACTGTGCACAATCTGTACAATTTCTCTGAATTTTTCCTTGTTAAAATGTAAGCGCGTGCACATACATATTATATATTTGCCACATGATAATTTAATGTTTAAATATTTTTCAATAAATTTTATTTTCAGAAAGCCTTTTTTAAAACTTTATAGCAATAAGATTATCTCAGGAATATTGAGAGCTTCTTATAAGTATGCCTTGGGCAGTGACTAAGAGTACCCAGGTGAAATTCTACTTGATTCATTCTTATCTGTCCTTGGATTATCACTGTCATTTCTATTGCTGTTTTTCCCCAGTTTAATGTGTCATTGTCCCTACCATTATTCTTTCAATTTTGAATCCTTCGAATGTTCATTAAGTGGTAATTATAGAAATTTCACAAAAAATACATTCTATGTAATTTCTTTGTCTTACTGTATTTAGCATTTGTGCATGTCTGAGTTATGGGAAAAAGATTTCCTCACCCATTAACAGTGATAACATGGTTAAAGTTTGCTCAAGTTTAGTTTTTGTAGATGTCAAAAGAATCACATTTTCTCTAGAGCAGTGGCAAAACATACTTCCTGGATATTACAATAAAATCATTGGTCTATGGATATTGGTCTAATCTGAAGTATAGTATATGGATATGGAGTGTGTCATTTGTGCATTTATATTTTCCTAAGTCTACTCATTAATAAGCTTTTTCTATAATTTCATTTCCTTTGGCTATTTCCTCAAAGAAAATCATGGATCTTATTTATATTTGTTGTTCTCTCTCTCTCTCTCTCTCATATATACATATATATATATTCATTTTTCCTATGTGTTTCGTGATTTTTACTCAGTATACATTATTTTTATTGTATATATACAAATAAATTTATTTCTTGTCTCTTTCACCTCCTTTGATTTACATACAATGAAATTTTTCCTAATTCTGCTTGCTTCATGATTTTTTTCTTGGATAACAATTTTTTCATCTATAAAATATATTCCATTAAATTATCCAAGTATTTGTCTTTCTCATGTCAAGAGGTGACTGAATTATTATACATTGACTATGAAGAATAAAGAGACTATTTAAGTATTTGTACCTGTTTGGCCTGGTCTTCTGTACTAATCAAATCATGCTTTCTGACATTTTACAATATGAGCACTATAATAAATTTCTAGGTTCAATCTCCAGCATATAAAAATATGTGGAATGTATGTGAAGAGATATGAATATGAGTATATATGAGTATATAGGATTTTTTATCCATGAAAAATGAAATTATATCATTTCTCTAGAATTATCAATCAATATGATATATATATATATATATATATATATATATATATATATATAAAACAGACATGCAAACAGTTACACACAGAGAGATAGAGATAGAGACAGAGACAGACAGAGGGAAAGATGAAAGATGAGGCCATACAGGATATAGAAAAATAATAATCTCAGGTAAAAAGATGATGACTGTAATGAAAGAGTACTCTGCAAACCTAGAGTAGACATAGATTTAAAATAACACAGAAGTATAGAAAAATAATAGTAACTATAAATCCCCAATGTAGTGAATTGCCAACTTGGTCAACCTTTGACACCCAGCTGAACTAAACAGTCATGGTGCTGGGGGTGGCATATCCACCTGAGCATCATTGCTAGCAGCATAAGCGGCAGAAGTGGAGAAGGAGAGGCTGTTAGCAAAGCTGCTGGAGCTGTTAAAAGTTGCTAGTTCTCTTAAGTTATTCTGGTGGAGGAATCTATCATGCTGGCTTTGCTGGTGAATTTGGTTATTCACATCAGAGGAGGAGCTGGGAACCTCTTTGTTGCTGAAGATGGCTGCAGTTCATTTGGGAGGATCTATGGTGATACTGAGCATCATTTTCTGGCTCCACAAAGGAAGATGCATAGATCACTGTCCTGGAGAAGTTTGTGACATTTATTTCTTGATTGGAACTAGCCTTTACTCATTGCTGGAGGAGCTTGGGACCTCACTGTCACTGAGGATGGTTGTGGTACTTTACAGGGAAGCTCTAGTTCTGGCTTCTTGGCTCTAATTCAGATTCCTCCCATCAGCTAGCACAAATCCTTCATCCTATTGGCATAGACATACTGGGTTCCACCACTGACATTTGGGCCTCCCCAGCATAGATCTATAAAGTGGGCTTGCATGAGACATTGTTGTGTGTTCTAGGTCTCCAGTTAGACTTGTGGCAGGCACTGTTATAAGCTCAAATTTTTCAGCAGAACTCACGCAGGATATTAAGATCTAGACCCTATACTGGATTCTTTTGTCTTTAGTGTGCAGATGCCTTGCACTCTTTGCATATGACTTTTTGGGTGACTTATTATAAAATAATTATATAAAATGTGGCCTGTATTGCATTATTTCCCTTGAAAACCCCCAAACTATGTCACCCAACATAAGAAAGAAATGGAATCCATGAAACAGATGCAAATAGTTATTCTGCTAATTAAAAATCTCATTGAAAATTCCAAAAAAATGTATGAAAGATATTGAAGATAAAATATCAGACCTAGAACACAGGATCAAGGTTACAGATCATGAAAAGAAAGATCTTTTACAGATAGAAGTGAATAATTAAAAAGCCATCCAAAAACTGCAAGATAATGCAAGGAAGAACATAAGAATAATTGGGATAGATGAAAATGCAGTAGTTAGAACAGATGACATAGAAAAAGAGTTCAGAGAAATCACAGAAGAAAACTTTACAAGCATGGAAAAAGAATTTGACATACAGAACTCCAATTAGACATGATGAAAATAAATTTACACCAATGCATATAATAAAATTTCAGAAATTCAGCACAATAACAGGATACTAAAAGGTGTTAAAACAAACATCACCTTAAGAGTAAATCTCATCAGGCTCACAGCAAACTTCACACAAACCTTCAAGTCAAGGGGAGCTTGGAGAGAAGTATTAAAGTCTTAAAGGAAACAATTTTCAACACAGATTAATTTATTTTAAAAAATTATTTTTCAGAATGTAGAAATAATATACTTTTATGCAAAAGAGAAACTGGAGAAATTCATGATAACCAGACTGGATCTACAACAAGTTCAAAATTATATTCTAGAAAGAAAAAAAAAAGCCCCGAATTCCATGCATACCAATATAAAGAGACCACCAGGAAGGACAAGCAATTAAACATAGGATAAAGAAAGGGAACCATCACCAGGAAAAATGTATGATAAACATGAGCCAATAACTATCACTTATAAGCATAAATGTAAATTGTCTCAATTCAGTCAAAATAAACAGATTGGCAGAAGCAATCAAGATATAAGATCCAATTATATGATGCATTCAAAAAACGCATTTAACTCAAAAAGAAATTCAGACTAAACGTCAGAAGAGAAGAAGACACCATGTGACAGGTGGCCAAAAAAGAAGATAGCTATACTATTTTCTAACAATGTGAACTGCAAGCCAAGACCTATCAAAAGAAAAGAAGGCCACAATACATTTGATAAGGGAAAACAACAAGAAGTGATAGCAATTATAAATATATATGCCCCAAATACCAGTTGACCCAACTACATAAAAGAAATCTAATTGCATGAAAAATCCAATAAGCACTAACAAAATTGTGAACCAAAAGTATGTACACATGAATTTAGTGGATCTCTACAATTTGCTCCACCCCACAACTTCAGAATGCTCATTTTTCTCAGTGGTACATGAAACATTTTCCAAAATACAGTGTATACTAACCCAGAGTGCATGCTTGAGTAAATTCAAAGGAATTACAAGTATCCCATGCATATTATCAAACAATAGTGCAAGGAAACTGGAAATTAATGGCAAAAGAAACCTTAAAACTTCCATGAATACATAGCAATTCTATAACAACCTACATGCAGAACCACTGGATCACGAATGAAATTGTAAAAGAAACAGTATCTACAATTAAATGCTAATGCTGCTACCATATATTGGAACTTATTGGATTCAATGAAAACAGTCCTAGGAGGAAAATTAGTAATGGTGAACTGTAACATCGGGAAAACAGAACAAGGTTAAATAAACAACCTAATGTTAAACCTCAGTCATGTAGAAAATTAATAACAAATCAAGCCCAAAACTCAGGAAAGTGAAAAAAATTATAAAGGTCAGAGCACAAATTAATGCAACTGAGACTGAGAAAACAAAAATAAATCATGGAGTTTATACTTTGAAAGACTAAAAAACCCTCCAAAACTCTAGACAATCTTATCAACAATAAAGGAAAAAGTAAACACTCAAATTCATGCAATTAGGAATGAAAAGGGACAGACCACAGCGGATCTTGTGGAAATGCAGATGATCATCAATACCTACTGAAAGGAACTTTAGAGGATTCGGCATCCTGCAGAACTCTCATAAGCTCTAACATTGGCCCCTAGCACACAGGTGTGCAACTAGTGCTGGTGCTGGTGCAGCCTTTTAAGAACTTAGGAATACTCTGGGAGGCCAGTGGACCTAGAGTGTGAGGTGCAGAGCTTTCCTCATGCCTGGTCCAACCATTTAAGAACTTTAGAGGATTCTGGATGGCCTATGGGACACTGTGTCCCTTGGCCCCTGGCCCACAGCTGTGGAGCTCATGCTTGCACTGAAGATAGACATTCAGACCTCAAAGACAGCAGTGCAGCCAATGAATGTGAAAGGAAAGATCTCCTAAAGCTGACAAGGAACCAGGGAATAGCAACTTAAGCAGCTACAAGATGACACACACACACAAAAAAACATATAAGAATAATAGGTGTCAATGAATCAGAAGGAGACAACACAAATGACACAAAAAGACTATTTGCAGAAGTACTGGCAAAAAAAATTTCCAAACATGAGAAAAAATCTGAAACACAGTAATTGAGGCATATAGAACTCCAAATAGTCATAATCAAAATAAATCTACACCTAGATACATAATAATCAAGATCTCAGAAATTCAGCAAAAGAATAGAATGTTAAAAGCTATTAGAGAAAATAAACAGGTGAACTACAATGGAAAGACCATCAGAATCATGCAGATTTCTCAACATAAGCCATCAAACCAAGAAGAGCTAGTATTTTAGGTCCTGAAAGAAAATAACTTCCAATGCAGATTGATGTATGCTGCAAAACTATCTATCAAATTCAATGGTGACCCACTCACCTCCACTAGTACAGAGAACTTTGGTGAGTCCTACACTGCTTCATACTGTAGTAAAAACCTTGTTTACCTACACCCCTCCATTCTCCCAGCACTGCAAACTCTGGGTGATTACTGGGAGCTTCAAAATGCCAAAATACTGGGGAAGAAAAAGCACTCACAAGCCTCAAAAAAGAAGAGCAAGTAAAGCCCAAAGCCCAAAGAAGGCAGGAAATTATAAAGATTAGAGCAGAAATTAATGCACTGGAGACAAAGAAAACAATACAAAGAATATATGAATCAAACAGTAGGTTGTTGGAAAGAATAAATAAAATTGATAAACCCCTTGTCAATCTAATAAAAAAAAGAAAGAAAAAAATGCAACTTTATGCAATAAGGAATGAAAAGAGTGCAATCACAGCAGACCCTAGAGAAATTCAAAAGATCATCAGTATTTATATAGAAAATCTTTACTCTCACAGGATGGAAAACACAGAGAAAATGGATAGTTTCCTAGACACATATGAAATGCCAAAGCTGAGTCAAGAAGACATACAAACACTGAATAACCCAATAATGAGAATTAAAACTGAAAATGTAGTAACAAACAAACAAACAAACAAACAACACCCTATCAACAAAGAAAAGCCCAGGTCCTGATGGATTCACAGCAGAAAGCTACAAGAAATATAGAGAAGATTTAATGACAAATTTGCTCCACTCTTCCATGAAAGTGAAAGGGAAACAATTCTCCCAAACTCCTTCTTGGTTTAAAAACCAGAGAAAGATCAAACTAAGAAAGAATTACAGGCCAATCTCTCCAAAAAATATACTGGCAAAAATCCTCAATAAAATACTCCAAATAGATTACAGCAAATCATCAAGGCTACACATCAAGAAGTAGCTTTCATTCCAGAAATGCAGGGATGGTTCAACATATGTTAATCCATAAATGTAACATGCCACATCAATAGAGCCAAGAACAAAAGCCACATGCTTATCTCAACAGATACAGAAACATCTTTTGACTAAGTCCACTATTCATTCATGTTAAAGACCCTAGAGAATTGGAATAAATGGTCTATATCTGAACCAGATAAAAGCCATCTGTTTGAAACCAACAGCCAAAATCATACTAAATGGGTAAAAACTGAATGACTTCACTTTAAAATCAGGAACAAGACGAGGCTGTCCACTATCTCCACTCCTATTCAATACATTTCTGGAAATATTAAGCAGAGCAATTAGACAAGAGATGGAAATGAAAGAAAGAAAAATTGGAAAAGAAGTGAAATTATCATTATTTGTAGATTACATGACATTCTATATAAAGGACCCCAAAAGTCCACCAAGAGTTTGTAGATTCAGTCATCAAATTCAGCAATGTAGCAGGATACAAAGTCAATACCTAAGAATAAGTAGCATTTTTATACACAAAAAATGAGCACACCTGAAGAGAGATTCAGGAAAACATGCTTTCATGACAACATCCCCCCCCCCAAAAAACGAAATACTTAGAAATCAATCTCATAAAGAACATAAAAGATTTATACAGTGAAAATTATGGTACTCTGAGAAAAGAGACTGAAGAGGATTTGAGAAAATGGAAAAATATTCCTTGCTCCTGGATAGGAAGAAAGAACATTGTGAAAATGACCATACTCCCAAAATTGCTATACAGATTGAATGCAATCCTGATTAAAATACCATTAGTATACCTCACCGAACTAGAGAAAGCTTTCCTCAAATTCATTTTTAGCCAGAAAACCCCAGAATATCGAAAGAAGTCTTAGAAACAAAGGAAAGGCAGGAAGTATCACAATCAGTGACCTGGATTTGACCCAGGCCTGATGTGTGAGTGAGACAGCCCAGGGCCCGCTGGATCCTGATTCGACCAAGAGCCCAAGCCAAGTGTGTGAGTAGTGAGACTGCTTAGGTCTTCTGGATCTTCATTTGACCCAGATCCCAAGCCTGGTGTGTGAGTGAGACCACCCAGGGCCCGCTGGATCCTCATTCGACCCAGAGCCCGGGCCAGGCATGGAACCCTGCAGCAGAACTCCCTGCAAAGAGGCTAGACAGAAGACCCACCCAACTGATTCAGGAGCAGAACATCTTGCCAGAATGACACAAAGGGTTCAGTTCCAAGGGCTGCAGCAGGAAGAAGTGGAGCACAGCAGGCAGACCCTACCCACACCCACTTGGACAACTTTGAACTTGATAGATCTGGACCTGGTGCTAAGTTAATAACTCTATCTAAGCTCTATACCAAAGGTTAGAAGACAGTGATATACAAAATGACAAACAGAAGGTACAAAATGCATTCTCAGGCCCTGAGCCCACCCAGAACAAATGCGGAAGAAAATAGCATAGAAGAAATTGGAAATTTCTGAAATGTCTGAAATAACAGTGTTGGAAGTAAAGAAACAACTGCAGAAAGGAATAGAGGAAATCAGATCAGAAATAATTTCTGAAGTAAAAAAATAAATGGTAACTATAATGAAAGAAGTACTAAGTGCCCCTAAAGAAGACACTGATAAAAAGAGCAGAATATAAAAATGATGGAATCCTTGAATAAGCAATATGAGAAAGGAATAGAATGCATGAAACAGATTCAAAGTGCTATACAGGAAATTAAAACCTCAATCACAAACTGGAAAAACCATTCAAATGAAAGTGAAAATAGACTTTCAGACCTTAAAGACACCATTGCAGCTAGTGAAAAAGTAAGAAAAGATCTCCTAAAAACAACTAGGGTGCAGGAAAAAGTAATTCAACACATACAAGACAATGTAAAGATGAACAACGCGAGACTAATACACATCAATGAAAATGAAGGAGTCAATACAAATGGTATAAAAAGAATATGGATAGAAGTAATAGGAGAATACTTCCAAAGTATGGGGAAACAATGTGACATTCAGGTAACCAAAGCATACAGAACTCCAAATAACATCAACCCCATTAAAAACACACCCAGACATATAATAATCAAGATCCTAGAAATTCAGCACAGGAACAGTATACTAAAAGCCTTTAAAGAAAAGAAATAGATCATATTTAAAGGAATCAGAATAATGGCAGATTTCTCTTCACAAACCATCAAAGCAAGAATAACATGGAGCAAAGTAATACAAGTCTTTCAAGAAAACAAATTCCAACCCAGACTGATATAACCTGCAAAATTCCCTTTCAAGTATAATGGAGAAGTGAAATACTTCCATGACAAAGATCAACTTAAGAATTTCATGATGACAAAGCCAAGCCTACACAGACTACTAAAAGATGTTCTAGAGAGGGAGCAAAATGATCACAGCCCCATGAATGAGAATGGAAAGCACCCACCAAATAAGGCAAAAAATTAAACACAGAAGAATAAGAGGTATACAAAAGCAGTCTTTCAGTTATTCTTTTATATACAACAGCAAAATATTTCCATAAGCATACTCTACAAATAGGCTTCTCCTGCACCCTATGGGTCATGATTCTATCTGGTTCTACAGTGTGGATATCAAGGAAATAGTAGCTCAGTCCCATAAGTGACACCTGGGTGCCAGTAAGCGTCATGGACAGTATCCATGTCCACAACACACTAGAACTTTGTGCCATATCCTATCCCCAAACTGTTAGAAGTGCTGGTCATTCATTTGCCATTCCAGCATTTATCTTGTTTTATTCTTAGTAATTCTTTACTATCATGAAGTAGTCATTAGTTCATCTTAGTTCAATTGTTTTGAAACATTTAATTTTTAATTAATGTTTAATTTTCTGAATATTGCTTAATCTTAATTTTTGTTTTAAGATTTGTACTGTATCTTTAAATTACAATCTACTTAAAAGACATGGTATGATATTTTCTAGTATTAGAAACTTTAAAAAGTATAT
>NDGN011535505.1:0-10773 GCA_002564285.1 Tympanoctomys barrerae
GGATTTAACTCAGGTCCTTGCGCTTGCCAGGGAAGCGCTTATTCCACTGAGCCATCTCCCCGGGCCCTTAATTCCCTATTTTAAAGCTTGTGGTTTAGTGGCTTTTCTTCTAGATCTCTAACAGAGATAACAGATGTTTCTGAATTCAAGATAAAATTGGCTAAAAAAAAAAGTGGACATGTGTGTCTCTGAAAGAAACCTATGTTTTTCCTTTTGTTTTGAAAGACACGAAAGAGTAGATTTCAGTGATCTATTGATTCAGTGATTAAACAGATTACAATTTAGGTTTTTGTTTCGATTACTGTTCTCTCATTGCTGGGACAAAATACTCAACACCCCAAATAAAGAAATGAAAGGTTTTGTTAGTTCATAGTCAGTGTAGGTTTCAGTCTGTACTCAGCTGATTCCAAGGCAGAGTGGCACATGGCAGAAGAACAGCCATTCAGGATGGAGCCAAAGAGCAAGAGAGCAAAGACAGTGGCAGCAGCTCAGGCAGCTAGCTAGCCTCTCTCCTCCTGACCTTGTAATGCAGAGTATCTGCCCCAGGGCACTCGTACCCACAATCCCATCATTGAATCAAGAATCAGTCACAACTCCAGAAGCTGCCCCATGAGTATGTGAGGCTTTTGGGTGCAAGTGGACACAAACCATTACAGTTTTGTTAGAGCCATCTTGTTTCAATGTATTTGTGCAGAATTTGCCATAGAGAGATCCTAGAAGGATGAAATTAGCATTTTTAGGGGTGGGGATTAAATCCAGGCCTTCTCATGGAGCTACATCCCCAGCCTTTTGTTATGTTTTTTTATTTTTAGATCGGATCTTGCTCAGTTGCCCAGGTGAGGCTCAAACTTGTAATATTTCTGCCTCAGCAGCTTGTGCCACCCCACCAGGCTGAAACTAGATTTTAAATTAAGTTTTTAAGAGAGACCATATGTACAAAGCTAACATACATAGGAATGAAATTTCTTAATGATTATGACTACATTTTTAAAGTTTTGAAAGTTTTGTTACTTTTGTAGTTTAATAATGTATTTGCTGTATACTAAAAGCACAACTTAGCTTTGAAATCTCTTTCTATAAGAAGAAATTCTAGTAGAAAGTGATATCTACAGAGATAAGAAGATATAACTTGAAGTAAGGTTTTTAAAAGAGAACAATATAATAATTCATATGAGAATGCCAATTGCTCCAGATATGTCTTTGATTATAGATTAAGTTCTATAGATTACAATTTATTTTGCAGATGTTTTGCCACTATCAGGTCAAATAAGCAGACTGGGAAGTTTCGAAAAGCCGGGTAGTAAGAGTTGACCCTTAAGCTGCCTGCTTTTCTTAGAAGTCTGCAGCTGGTATATTAGGCAAAACTGTCTCCTACATGCTTCCTTCCATGTAAATGTTTGTATTTGCCTTCCTTGGCTTTGGTTTAGAGTTCCTTTAGGGCAGAGATGTCATACCATACCTGTATTTCCAGCACCTAACATAATTGCTTACACAGAATAGATACTTTAAAAACAATGGCCAAGTCTATTCTTATTGGGCACAAATAGGACAACATGGAAAGAATCAGATACTGTAGTTATCATGGGATAATCTGAATCAGAGTTAAGATGCGGCTAAGGGCAGAGGAAAAATACCACTACAAAATACAAATCAGAAAGAAGATACAGTATTTAAGTTTCTGTGATGTATCGAGTTAATTTTTTTATCTCATTTCCTTGCTACTCTGGCCCATGGCCTAAAATTCATTTGCTTATTAGTAGATAGTACAGCATAAAAATTATGGGGTGATGGAAGCATGCAATCTTTATAGAATGTAGTAAAGCCACAATAGAGGGATGGGTATATACCAATGGTCGTGACTCTATGGCACACATGTTGCAGCAGGCTGTTTGTATCATTAACAGCTCCAAAAGTGTTGCCTTCACTGGTACATGTTATCACTGGATGAAAGAGAGGAATAGGGAAGTCTTCATAGAACGTGATATTTTATCTGAATTTGAGAGAAGGGAGAACATATCTTCAAAGCACATAATCTGTGAAGAGAGGCTTATAGCAGAACTTGGTAGAGTCCAGCCATAGAGGGAGATGGTATACATCTGGTTCATGTAGAACTCATTCTAGGAAATAAGATGGAGAGTAGATTGTGAGGAATCTTGTTTCTGTTTTTGTCTTTCTTCTTCTTCCTCTTTTTGTATTATTCCAGGGAACCTTTGCTGTAACCATAAGTCTTTCACTGGCTCCCAGTGTAAAGAATAGACTGCTAAGTGGCATCATCAGACCTTTGTTTTGTAAATTTTAAAGCTATGTAAAATTGAATCATAAGACAGATTCTTAGCAAGATGTATGGAGACAGGTAGATAGATTGGAGGCAGTTGTAGTAGCCCAGGCAATAGATAAAATATTCCTATTGCATGAATCCAATTAGTGTATATGAAATGTCCACATTAGGCAAATTCATAGACATATAAAATGGATTAGTGGTTGCCAGAAGCATGGACGGAAGGTGTAATAAAAAGTGGCTAATAAAAAATGCAAGGTTTCTTTTAAAGCTTTAAGTATTGGTGATGGTTATACATAATTACTTAATTTTATACTTCAATTAGTGGATTTGATGATATGTAAATTATATCTCAATTTAAGTAAAGGAGAGGTAGGGCAGAGGAGGGGAAGAAAGAGAATGGGACAGAGACAGAGACAGAGGGAGTGAGAAGCTGTAGCAAACAGTTTGACATACTCAGTGGTAGAGAATTCTGTCAGTATGTTACTTGGATACTGAATATTGCTAATAACCACAATAAAACCACAGTTGTTTGATTAAATTGATAATGGGGAAATGCTGATAAAAATAAGTTTGGAGAGATTTGTAATGTACTATGTGAAGTATGTTAAATGTGTAATCAAGGCAAGCAGGTAAGGGTAATGGCTCAGACTTGAAGAGAGGTTTAGGGAAAGAAGCATTATGTAGAGGTTGGTTGAAGAAATCTGTGAGACTTGTTGGTACATATCTTGTCTCCTCAGCCCTTTTGGAAGGTAAAGTCTTATTTATTTGTTATCTTCAAATCTGGTGTACAGATTGTTTTTGTTTTGTAAAGTTGAATCTTATATTACTTTTCAGGCCGAGGCAAGGCTCGCAGCAAAACGTGCCGCGCGGGCAGAAGCAAGAGACATACGCATGAGAGAACTGGAACGGCAACAAAAAGAGGTAATTTAGGAAGAATAATCTTAATTTCTGACTCATTCCACCAAAAAATCAGTACTTGGTTAGTTTAATTCTAATGTGAATCTGGTTCCATTTTTAACACTCAGCTATTCTAAACTGATATATTTTAACAGATTGCTTTGTGTCAGCAAAATAAATGCAATACTTGTTTTAAATAAATATAGGGTCGGCCAGATAGCTCAGCAGATTAAAGCACCTGCCTAGGCAGGCACAGGGACTGGGGATTGATTCCCTGCATGCTGTGCCGGGCCTGACCCCTCAGTGTGCTGAGATGGGGATTAAGACTGGGCATGGCGGCATGCACCTGTAATCCCAGTGCTTGGGAGGCTGAGAACAAGAGGATCACTATGAGTCCTGTCTGTGTAGTTAGACCCTGTACTAAATACATTTTTAAAAAATTAACAAACATATATCTATTACTAGATACATCATTATTAGTTATGGCAATGTGAACATTTTTTCTTTTTTTTTTTTTTCTTTTCTTTTTTTTGATACTAGGGATTGAACATGGGCTTGTGCTTGCCAGGTGGGCACTTCTGTTATCTCCCTGCTTCTTAAATGCTGTTCTTTCACTAGCTAAAGTAGCTTTAGAGATGACATTTATTTAGTGTAGACCTACATGTCTTGGAATTTAAGTTACGATGCCTGTAACACACTGTGAGGTTATTCAATCTTGTTTTTGAAACATATTTATTCATGTAAGAAGCTTTTAAAAAATCAAAACTGTAAAATTGATAGGGCTCCACCTTTGTGTTACAAAAATCATTATCCATCTGTGAGATTAAGAAGCACTAAAAAAGTGATTGCCATCAAATACTTGAATTTGATGTGTGAAGTTGTAGTTGATTTTATATTTTTCTTATGCTTTTTAGTAGTTTACAAATGTTCAGTATAATATTGTATTCAGAAAAACAAAGCAGAAAAATCAGTATGCAGAGTCCTCAAAAAACTAAAACTAGAAATCCCATTTGAGCCAGCCATGCCCCTTCTTCTAGATATCTTCACAAAAGAGTTAAAGATGCCATAGTACAGTAGTACATACATAACAATGTTTATAGCAGCTGAATTCATAATTGAAAGATTATGTAATACTGATTTTTACCCTTCTGATGTTGACTGGGCCCTAAATATTCCCATAAAGATAGTTTTGATATCATATTAGTACAAAGGAGGAAACAACTGTGGGACAGTATTAAGCACTAATACTGTATACATTCCTTGGTCAGAAATGTAAGTATTACAATATATTGTTTTTTTATAGTCCTAAGATTATAATAAGTAATAAGTAGATTATTAGATGCAAATTTTGTTTATGGTTCTTCTCTAAACTGCAAAGAATCTTGTATCCTTTTATTATTGAACATATTTAATCTAGTAATTTCCTGTTTTAAATATCTTAAGTCAACTATCATTGTTCTTTGGAGAAAGAATATGTAATTGATTTAAGAATTTTTGGAGAATGCAGTATATTGAAAACTATTTAGTTTATGAAACTTTTGCATTTATAGCACTCTCATCATTCCTTTGATCGGAAATGGGGACAAATTCACAAGTGGCTGGTAGGCCAGAATTGCCTGTCCTGCATGTTGTGGTAGCTTGTAGAAATAATGCAATCTTGAAGTAAAACATTGACTAATAGTTTGAAGAGTCTTAAGAGTGTTTGGCCTTTGTGAACCTAAGGGTCAGAGAGTATGTATTCTGTTTGTAGTGGACCAAATCTGTACTTAGAGCCTGTTGTTTTCTGTTGTGGTCAATAACCTTGCTTTCATCACATGAATGCTTCTACTCAAGAATGATTGCATAAACAAATGTTTTTTTCTTTTTATGGGTTTGTTCCTTTCTCTCTCAAATTCCTCCTTCTCCTTTCTCCTTTAAAAAACTAAGTTCATCGGGTCTTCATTAAGACAGAACTCAAATCATTCTTCTGTGCCCTCTGAAAATTACTTTTAGTACTGAGATCCTTTTCAAGTCCTTTGTCACCACTCTCAAATTTGTTACAATAGCAAATTGTAAACCATCATAGAACGTTAATTATAGTGAATGGCTCCTACATTTACAATTTTTTTCCAGGTTGGTAAGTTCATCAACTGTCTCCTTTTGTAGGAGCTCTTGGTACATGATTAAGCTTAGGAGGTAGATTATGAAGCTTGAAAATTTCATGCAAACTTTTGAATCAATTTTGGTTTTATAGAAAATGCTCACAGGTATTTTTTATTAGATTCTTAAGTCTTGTGATTTATAAATGGTTAGTCACTTCTGTGTAATTGCTGATAAGCAACTTTCATAAGAAATCCTTTCTGTAGTATCGTTTTAGGATTTGGCCATAATTAAAATATTTAAGACTATGATGACTTTTAAAGTCATCATTATTCTCCTTTTGATACCATTTTAGAAAAAACTTTGTAATTTAAAATTAAATGATTCCTCATGTATGTTTAAACACATTTATTTGCAAAGTTCCTATGGAAATATTTATGCATTTCTAAAATGAAAATGCCTAAAATATTGTCTAGGTCTTAGGACAGACTAGAAAAATATTTAAGAAGTGTTTATTAAAAGTCTTAATATTTAATTTCTGTGTTCAAAAGCCATTGTCTTAGTTGCTTTTTTAGTTGCTGAGACAAAATACTCAACACGGAAAGTTAAAGGACAAAGGTTTATTGTAGCTCACAGTTTATAGAGGTTTTAGTTCATACTTGGTTAGCTTCAAGGCAGGGTGGCATGAGAGGGGGCATTATAGAGGAGAAACAGGTTTATGCAGCAGAAGAAAGCAGGTAGTGAAGTAGTGAAGCAGCAAGTGATGCCAGCAGCTCTCTCTCTGACCTTTATGTTCTATCTAAGCAGCATACCCTTAGGATGGGGAGCACTCATACCCAGGGTGGGACTTCCCATAATACACACCTAGAACTATACCAGAACAATTAGTGGACTAACTTAGTAATCACACATTCTTTGGTGTCTTTTTTTTTTTTTTTGGTACTGGTGATCAAACTCAGGTCTTTGGGCTTGCCAGACAGGCACTTATGCCACTGAGCTATCTCTCCAACCCAATCACACATTGTTAACCCCAGAGTTACACACTTCATCCCAGCATCACACATTCTAGATCCACCTACCTCTGGAAAGCCCCACCTGTGACTACATGAAGCTTTGTAGGAACATCTAACTAGACACAAGCCCTAACAGTTATGAAGATAAATAATTTGGCAAACAGTTCTGTGGTATATGTGCAGTTTAAGCAGTGAGAGTACTGATTGGAAATACTAGTTAGAAGGGGAGCAGTTTTGCCATAATATAACTTGATTTTGTCCCCCCCCCCATTTCCCTACCCTCCCTTCAATCCTTTTTCCCCTAGAGGAGTATTTTTGGTAAGAGCTTCATATGCAAGTTGATTATTAAAATAGTCCTATTTTTATGGCCTTGTAGATTCCTGTGCTGTGCCATTCTTTACTGTGAAATGAAGAGATTACATTGGAAACATCTAAGGACCCTTAAAGCTTAAAATTAAAGTTATTAACAGGGTCTTTTTACAAAAATTTCCTTCTGTTTAACTCACATTTGCCCCTATGTAGAAAGTACTCAGTGTAGGAGGAAGGAGTAAAACTGTCCTAAATGCTTCACCTTTCTATGTAAGAGTGGTGCTACATGGTAAACTTTTAGTAGAATATGTGTTTTGAATGTTTGTGGTATAATAGAAGTTTGCTTTGAACTGGCCTGATGCCCAGTTTTTCCTAAACATTTCTCAGATAGGTTTAGAGAAGTATACCCTATATGGTAGCAGTTAGACATGTGTAAAGAATTCAATGTAGACTCTAAAGAGAAATTGAATTTATTTATTTGTTTATTATTTTTAAAGAGAATGCACAATGGTAAAAAAAACACATTAGAATGAGACATAATTTTATTAAACAAAATAGGAATTCAGCAATGGTTGTTGTATTACATAAGGTTATCTTCAAAGCAGTTTAGATTACTAGTATAAACATACAAAATTGGTTAAAAAAAGCTATAAGAAATTTAAAAAAAGAAAAAACTGTAAGTATTAACTGCTCTTTTCAGTAGACCAGCAGAAATCATCAATGCAATTATCCAAGTCATCTTGCATATATACATAAATATATTTTCCCCCTTTTTTCTTTTGTCCTTTTCCTTATCCCAGTTGTTCCTTCCCATTTAAATAGATTTTTTTCCCTTTCACTATGTATATTTTACTTTTCAGATTTTATTTACTCTTTCAGGTTCTTAGAGTAGGGAGACAATGTGATGTTTTGTGCATGCAGGTCTGATTTATTTCATTTACCAGTATGGTATCTAGTGAAATTCAATTTAAAATTTCATGTTTCAGTTTCACTGCTAGCGTTTCAAGTACTCAGTAGCTCCATGCAGCTCATGGACTATCATATTGAAGAGCACAGAAAGAACATTTCCATTCTTACAGAAAATGCTATTGGGCAGTGGTTATTGAAGGGATAGTTTATGACTATGAGATAAACTGTATTATGTGTTCAAATTAACTGCCTTCTATGGGATTTACATTTTACTTTGAAATCTTTGCATTACTCTGTAATTCACTCTAATCTTTTTAGGTCACATTTCAAATGTGACTGAAAAGAAAAGCTGTTGAAATAGAGAGGTGTATCAGTACTTAATAAGGTGTTTTAGAATTTTAGAATTGTAGACATACTAAAAAATAAATATGAGTTCATCTTTCTGCTGTATCTTTGATGGATTGTGCTCTTAGATGGATTGTTTGTTTTAGAAGTGCTCTTGTGTAGTTGGTATGATGGAAACACAGGGTAGTATAAGTGGAAGTTCAGTCATTAAGCCTTGAATATAACCCCAAGGATATGGGGAATATAGAATGTACACACCTCTATAGTACATTGCTTTAAAGACTGTCTAGTTTGGAATTAGTCACCAGTTTCACTGTATGTTGGGCTAAAACATACACCCTCAAACTTTTATGGCATCACTGAATAAAGAAAGGGAAGAAATTCGGTTAGAACACCTTATAGCATCATTAGATAATAATGGTGGTTGTAAACAGACTTCAGGACAAATTTGACCCACAGCAAATTTGATCCACCGTGCGTACATCAGACGTTAACCATGAATTAAAAAACATATATTCAAAGAGCATAACAAAAATGAGGCATCAAACTGGTGTTTTTGTTGAGTTATTGTTTCTGTTTTGAGCTGGTTAGAGCCCCATCTAGCCCCAACTATTTGTTTCACCTGTATAATGATCATGCTGGCTTGCCATGAAATGTAACATTGATTCATTTTGGAAGAGATAGCACTGATGTTGTTAACAGTGAATTCAGACATTATAGCACTGACGTTGTTAACAGTGAATTCAGACATTATGTGTAGATTTTTAGTGAACTTAAATTACTTTAACACTTTGGACTTTGCAATTCTGCGGGATCAGGTTTTCCTTATGGTTGCAGATGATTATGTTCTAGGGACTAACCATGTGATTTCACATGACTCAGATTTTAATGCTTTGTTGCTAATAGTTGAATGTGCAAAAGGTCAGGGTTGTAGGTAGTCAGCTGCTAGGATACAGTCAGTCAATTTTACAAACTGAAGGTGAGACTCTTGATAACTTTACCAATTCTAAAATATTTGTATATTTCTAAGAATAAGTAGTTCTTTATACTAACAAGATATTGTCAGGGTCTGTTTTAGTTTTTTTCTGATTGGAGTGGTGAAAGAGAAAAACATGTAGTGAGCACAGAACTATTGTCATCTTCATCACTTTGAAGGAGGGTCTTGTGTAGTTCAGGCTGGTCTTGAGATCACTCTACAGTCTTGGTTTTCCTTGAACTTGATAGCTCTTCCAACCACAGCCTCCCAACTGCCAAGAATTATAATGCAAATATTATTAAAAGCCACATACAATCTCTTTAAAATGTATCTGTTATAAACATTCCTTCCTGCCTTGCATAAACTAACATTCCCAATGAAGAAGACATTATCACTAAAACTGAGCTCAACATCTATTAATTATACTTATTTTTTGAAATTGTATTCATTTTCATCTTAATGTTTTGAGCTTTTTAAATCAAATATACATAGCAACCTAGAAATTGTCAGACATTTGTACACCTGATAAAAAATGCCAAGATTATTTCTATTTTCTTTCCAAGAAAAGTATGCTGTGTCCCTAAGTTCAGCTTTTGAGGCTAAATTGTCCAAAGCTGCTAAGATGTTGCTGTGATTTTAACTGTTTTTTGCTCCATTGTTCCAATAAACACCTCTCTCTTCAATGATTGACTTACACTGCATTTTCCTTTCCCAGGAAGATTCAGAAAGGGCCAGGTATTCTCATCAGTCCAGTCATCCTCGTCCTTATCTGGTGTGTAACAACCTATAAACTTGCCTCTGATATTTTTATTCATTAACTTAATTTAGTCACTCACAAACTTTTACTTTTTTATTTTTATAAGGAAATTGAGAATACATTGTCCCTACGAAGCCTTGGAAGTCACAGGGTTTGTATTTTAAGTTTTTTTGCATACCACAATAGCAAAGGTTATGAGTGACAGCTTTCTTAAGCATCGGCAATTCTTAACAATTTGACATTGTTCATTTATGTCATTGCCTTTAGAATAAAAAATATTGGGCCAGGGAGATAGCTCAGTAGAATAAGCACTTACCTGGGAAGCACAAGGTCCTGAGTTCAATCCCCAGTACCACCAAAAAAAAAAGCTAGAATAAAAAGTATTGGCAAAATTTTTCTAGCAGTAGATGATGCTTTCTTTCAAATTGTTGCTTTGGGTAAATAATTTCTAAAATCATTTACATGTCTAATTTTTGCTGTAGAAGTACCTTTGACTTCATAGAAGTATTGCAAGATAAGATTAATTTTATAGAATAACATCTGCTTGCTTCTAACTTTTAGGTTTCTCATATTTTAAAAAGAATTTTTAAATGGAAAATAGCTTTAGAGTTTGCCTAATTACAATTTTATTACATGGAAAGGTTAAGATATTGATTTGAAAAAAATATGTGCTTGTCACATACATAGAAATTATCATGGTTTAACATTATATTGAATGTCCTAGAGCTTTAGCATAGATTGTTGTAAATCAAGATAAATGAAAATTTCCTTAAAGCCTTACATGTTATGCTGAAACACTGATCTTGCTTATTTTTTCTTAATTGTGCTTTAATTCCAAAACAATGCTTTTAATTTGCACATTGATAATGGTTGATATCTATGTATATTTTTCATCAGTAAAATAATCTTCTATGTTGTCTGTATTTGTTAATTTTCCCCAACTCTGATTTTTCTTTTTACTTGCACACTGTATAAAATATACTATAATAACCTCAGTTTGGATGCCCATCAGTTGAGCAATGGATAAAGAAGATGTGACATTTTTACACAGTGGAATATTATTCAACTATAAAACAGGATACATTTGAGACTTTCACTGCTAAATGGATGCAACTAGAGAACATACTCTTAAGTGAAATAAATGAGACCCACATGTGCAAACATCATATTGTCTCCTTAGTGTGAGAACCTGAAAGAGAAAAATGGA
>NDGN011535531.1:3791-32108 GCA_002564285.1 Tympanoctomys barrerae
CTCTCTCTCTCTCTCTCTCTCTCTCTCTCTCTCTCTCTCTCTCTCTCTCTGATCTAAAGCAAATCAGACAGTTTCAGTGACCAAATCAACAAGACCCAAACAAGATGCCACACAACAATGTAAGTTTCTCATAGAATTTTCCCTTGGTTCCACACATGCTGTCTATTTTTAAGATGTAAATCTGGTACACAGAATAGTGAGAAATACACAGCATTGTCCTGAGCCGGGAATCCTGTGAATACATACCAGGCTAGAGAATCCACAGAGCTCAGTACAGGCTTTGTGACCTGACACATGTTCCTTTCTTCTTTGTGTTTCCTATAAATAGTGGCTGACTGATGATACCCACGGAAAAATGTCAGCAATAGCAACATTTTCCAAGACGAAGATTTAAGCCCCCACTAACAACTTCTTGTTGTGCTATAAAAGATTAATAAAAACTGGCAGTGTATTGTAATTGACACTATAACTTGAGCAGCATGGAAAAAAAAGACAATTCTTGCTTACATTTTTATTTTCAATCAAGTCACTGCTCATGAATCCCTCTTGTAAAATTCCCCAAGCAGACAGAATGAACTTGAACTTTACATGTTCCTGAAAATTATACATTGCTTATCATATTACTTAAAATACGTATTGGTTGTATTCAAGAGAGAAGCAAAAGTATGACTACAACAGCTTCGATTACTTAAGTAATTGAGAAGTACAGGATGCTTCAAAATGCTTCTTAGAAATATTTTACATCCATGATATCAAGTGAAATTCCTTCAAAATACTAGATTGCACCAGTAGGATATGTCTGATAAAAGGCCACAACCCAGTACAAGGTAATCATTAGGGAGACATTATTATTATTTTGCTAATTAGTCAAAAATTATTGGATTTCCTGTGGTTTCTTCCTGCTGAGCAATCATTTGATCTTGCTTATGTTGACAAACACGTCACTGATGCTGCCTCATTTGTCATTTGACAGGGACAGTTTTTGCTTCTTCATGTGTGAAGAAAGGAAACTTTAGGGTAGGCAAATAGGAACAGGAGTCAAGCAATAACTCAAATTAATTTTCACCCTTAAAAATAAATAAACAAATGAATTAAAAATGAAATTATGCAATGCTTTTTTTTGAACAAATTGACTTCTGTGTGCTTTAGTGAGTGCTAACGTGGATGTTGGGTCTCTTACATATAAACCCAGTTGGAGGAACTGATAGGATCAAAGTGTGCTGTATGCCAGTATGAAAGTGTCACAGAATAAACAAATATTCTGTCCAATGAATATGCACTAATAAAAATAAAACAAATTAGAAAATCAAAAGAATTGTTGTGCTTACTATTGAGAGAGGGAACATAAGATCTCCTAACAAAGGACTGAATAATTTGATTGAATAGTCGAATACTTGGGTTGTTTTCTTTATTCTGTTTGAATTAATAGTATCGATCATATATTTGGCTAAAAAAAACACAGAAAGTAATTCCTTTTTGCCCCAAAATAAACATTCAAATTCAGTGTGACAATCATTTGAAATTCTAGTCTGGCCACTTTAGCTTAAATTATTTTTAAAACATGTAACTAAAATAAGGTTGCTTGTAACTACTTTGGTGAGGTCTATTTGCTGCTGCTCCAGAATAATATATCAGATAGTACTTGGCAAAATTTCATGATTTGGGCAGCCCCAACCAGTTAATGCGATCTCAGACTTGGTTGACTGATTATGCAGAAATCATCATTATGATATGATATGACTTCATATCAGAAAAGAAGTCAATAAGCAGGTTTCAAATAAAAGCACATTTGTATGTAAACAGGGGGAAAGATCAAGGTAAGGGTAGAGGGAAGAGGGTACTATGCATGCAGGGCTACAATAATACAGAGATGAGCCAAATTCTTAAGGATTGGAATTGAGAACCTAAAGTTCATTAGCAGTATGTTGAGGTTTCTGCTCAATACAACCTTAAGTGGAGATTAACACTTGCTTCTATCTCCTACACAGTGAAATAATGTTTCTCAATGTTGAGATTGAGATTCAGCTTTAGAGGAACCCAAAATTCTCTAAAATGTCTTTGTAGGGACTCTAGGAGGCCCACTGGAAATGGTGTCAGGTAAAAGGTTAAGTGGCTGCTGAGATGCCAGAAACACAGATCAGGAGAAATTTCCTGAGTTTTTAAGTTTGTTCTTAAAGTACTATATTCATTGATATCAATTCAATAAACTTATTAAAGTGAATAGTATTTTTATTGGCCATTAAAATCCATTTAGATAAATTCTTTTAATTTTACCAAAGTTTGCTCATAAATTTCACTTATCTCTGTAACTTGGTTTTAAGAAAACAGTACCATAGTTCATTTAAACACATATTTTCTCTTGCTTGAAAATTAATATTTATGGCTCATCTAATGAACTTATGGATTAAAGGCATTCAGAATTTGATTATATAAACTTCTGTGAATGACATGTCAACAATAATTGATTTTTTCATTAAAAATGGAATTATAAAAAAATACTAATAACAGTCCACAGATAATTTTCTTGACCATTTTCAAAAGTTTCAATATTATTGCCCTTGTATATGGGGATTTTTTAAAGGTGATATAGTTTTCTAATTTTGTAATACTGACATTTGTGCTATTGAGTTGACTAGATGTCAGGCATTAAATTAGAAAGTAATTAGCTAAAAAATTAAAATTTAAATTGTGGTGTAATATTATCTTACTTAACACACTATTCTAAGTAATTTTGGTGGCTTGTGGTTAGCTCAGTTGTCTAAAGCGCCTGCTTGGACAATCCCAGTCAGGTGCAGGGGACCACAGTTCGATCCCCAGCTCCACACACTGCACCAGCCCCACCCTTAAAGAAGCCTGAGCTAGCAAAAAAAATCCTTCTAAAAAATTTGTTATATAAAAGCAAATTTGCCATAATGAAAGATTAAGCAAAAAGAAATCCCTTCTTATATTCACAAAATATCTCCAGAAGGCACTAAGCATATGCTGTTTAAATATCATTTAAGTGGCATCTCAAATGCTTTCAATTTTGTTAAACAATAGAGATTGGCTTAATGCATTATTTGTGTATAGCTTTATTTGTACCCAAAATTTTTGCAAAGAAAATAAAATGCCAAGGCCATTATCTCCCGAGGTGCCTCTCTGGGACCCAGTTTTAACCCATGGTTTTAGAGATAAGAATTAATTCCTTAAGAATAACATTTCTTCAGAACATTTGATGATATTACCAAGTAAAACCAGTATTTTAGTCACTATTTGCAAAGAAAAGATAATAAAACACTAGTTCTCACTTCAAATGGATGCATGATATTAACAAACAGAATATTCAAGGCTTAACTCAAATGATTAAAAACTGTAGCTGTCTCATTAATATAGGATTTTAAGGTAATGGCACAACGGCTCATTGGTTCTTTGTGTGAATAATGTGATCAGATGACGGGGGGAAGGGAGGGAAGCTGAAAGACTATGGAATTGTAAGGCCTTATTTCCATTGCCCAAGAGGAAAATATATAGATAGATTGTCTCTTCGCTTTATTCCCCCATGACAATGATCTTGATATGCTGAAATATACCTTTCTGGGCTACTGTTTATCAACAGTAATAGTTATAGTAAACCTAGGGGGAAAAGAAATAAGCAATGTTTTTATTAAATTATATTATTAACAATAAGCTATCTAAATTTCTTTTCCACTTGAAATGATAAAGATTATGCTTTGTCTTTGATTATAATGATTGTGTAAGTCTCCAGGTATGATGAGCCAAGGGACACACACACACACACACACACACACACACGCACGCACACACACGCACACACACCCCTCTGACCCACCTTTAGTTTGTTTTCTGTCATCAACACATAATTTCACGTGTCTCCACTTGAATAGCATCTTTGTTTCAAACGAATGAAGTTATTTCACAACCTATATCAATTGAGTCCTTTCACAATTATTCTTCTATTATGAAATATCTCATTTTCCATGACTCAAAATAAATCATAGAGAAAAATGATTTCCCAAAGAACTGAAACTGGTTTGAGAAATACATTTCTTCCCTCATTGTTTCTTCTTTAATTTTTTCACAATTCTTTATCTTTCTCAGAAGGGCTGAAAATCTGCACATAGGCAACAGTCTTTAAGCCATGTAGTATGAACACTGAATCTGATGTATAAAAATATTAAACAGAAAAAGAAACATGACACCACATCCATTTAAAGCAATAACTCCATGCTTTGTGAGCATGTCATATGTTATCAAATTTGTAAGCAAATATCTGGATTAATTTGTCCAGCAATACACTACCACTACCACTGTATTATAATGTAAGTATTTTGGTTTTTCTTTTTGTCATTTTTGTATCCTAAATCATAAAATAGAACAAAAATCAGTGGAGTAGTACACAAGCTGTACATGTTTAATGTGCAATCTATATATTTAAGGAGACAGAATTTGTCACATAAAAGGAATGGTACTCTTGTAGAAAGATTGGCTCAAATGAAATCTAAATCAATTTGCAGTAGATGACAAAAAAAAATTAAAGAGTCATTACCGAATGTATGCCTCACACTGTAGCTCTGAATGTGTGTTTAAGGTTAAGTGGTCATTCTGCGAAATTCACTGCATCATAATCTGCATTCTAGAAAACAGTGTGTTCCCTCCCAGGGACGCCAGTGGTTCTTCCCAGTGCTTAGTCTCTGCCATTGCGTTGCCCTGCCTCCCTGTGTCCAGGGTCAAAATCACACAGGCGGTAAGAAGAAAACCCCCTGCTTCAGCAGTCACAGTGAGTGATGGCAGCATACCAGGACGATGGCAAAAGTGCTAGAAAAAGGGTGCTACCTCCAATCACTAGCAATTATCAAAGAGGCCCCCTGAATTCCCTCCCTCATACCCAGGTCCGGGCAGGGAGCTACCCAGGGGAACAGAGAGACATCCTGGGGAAACCATTTCATCTTGAGATTTCTATGCCATGCATTTTTAGCCTGTTGCCATAAAAAATAGAAAAATACCATCCCACATTTATTCACAGTGAATTTCACAAATGTGTTCTCAGACTAAAGGATATTCTTTTCATGAGAGGAGGCTAAAATCCCAAAGCTGACAGTTAATATTTTTATTCTATTTTAATTAAATGCCTAAAACCCTAAAGGCATCCACAGTATTCATTCTAAGAGTTATTTATCTAGATAAACTGTTTATTAGTATAGGTGAGAGATTTTCATTTTATCACACTTTATAAATTACATGTGGCTACATGCCTGCATATCAGAGTTTCTGCTTCCACCAGATACTGTAGTTGTTACAGAACAAAAGACAGCATTTTATTTCTCATGCCCTAATTCACTTTGTTTACAAAGTAGGTTATGTTCATAATTTTGCTCTGTAAAGATGTGGCTACATAGCAATGCTATACACACCTAAATAGGATTAAAATTACAAAAAGGTGAGCTAATATTTAAATTTCTTGATAAATAGCCAGCACATATTCCTAGAGGCAGATAGTGCTGTGCCCCCCCCCATGCAATGCAGCAGGTGTTTGCATATCTGCATAAGAGGCTGCAGTGCAGTGAAATGCTTGAATTATTTCCAGAATGAAGGAGCATTCATGATTGGTCCAATTGATCACTGCAGTCGCTTGATATTACATAAAAGGTTGGTGTTGAGGCATATGGATTGGATAATAATCAGAGTTGTTCTGACATGGTCTATTTAATAATTCAAAAAGGAAAATTTGAAAATGATTCTGCACGAAGCTGCAGCACCCGGTTGACACTTTATTTATATCAATGCTCTTTGTGTAGTTTGTGAGCTGTGCAGATTGCCTGTTCGATGTAGTTATTTTTCTAAAGCATCAATATTCCAAATCACCACCACCAAACAATCAGATGCATCACCTGTCACTGTGGAAAGCTTGAAATGTTCAGCTTCTCTCTACACGGATGTAGCAGAAACCAAGCCACAGGCAAATCCCCACTTCTAAGTGCGTTGAAACTACAACGAAAAAGAGCTAAAGGCTCGACGGCTGTGTTCAGTCCTCCTGGAAAAATCACTTATTGGGAACACGCAGATGTGGGCAGAGTGCATCTGTTTAATAGATACATTACACCTATTTATTTGAAAAAAAAAGATGTAAGAAAGGAAAAACAAAACTATATAGCTGGTTGGAGATGCTAAGCTTCTTTCAGGTAAGCATGGAATGGGGCTATTTGGATAGCTTGGAGGTAAGAGCCAATTGTGTATGTACCCACAGCCTAAGCCCCAAACCTTGAAATGAGTAAACACAAGGAGCTGGGAAAGGGGTAGGCAGATGTCCACACTTCCACCTGATAGTCTCCCCATTGTACGACCCTGGAGGCATGGGGCCATTTTGATCACTGCAGCACCACTGTTCTGTCTCCAACTGTGGACCTCATTTTCCACTCTCGTGACATGAAACTAAGTCAGCAATATGGCACAGACTTTCTGTTCGACTATTTTAACTAGAGAGAAATACTCAACTGTACCAATGATTAAGTTACCAAAAGCAAATCCAATCATTACTAAAGAGTGGCAAATATATTCTTCTCTTGTATTTACACTCATATTTTTTAATCCTAAGAAATAATTACAACAGGTAGCCCTTTCACACACATGCATGCTTCCATTATATAATCTCAACTCTGGTAACTTTTTGTCCCATTGGTGCAGACCAAATAGGGTAACAACGCCTGCCATTTTAAATGCTGAATTCACTTTCTGATTTTTTAATCCTTAAAAAAAGTGAAAGATTTTCATTTTTGGTAAAAGTTATAATCTGTACTGTATCATCTAATCTTTTTTATTTCATCTTGGTAAGAACAAATACATGAAATGCTGACACTTGACAACTATCAGGCCTCAGAATGAACTTATTTCAGTTGACATAGCCTTTTCCTTTTATCTGCAACATCAAAATGTACACATCAACACCTAATTGCCAAAGGTTATGTTTTCCAAAGTGTAAAATAATTTTAAGACCATTTTCTCTTTCAGTAAATGAATCAAACTATGACAGATAACAATCAGCATGCAGGAGATGTTGAAACTGAAAATAAAGCAAGTTAGCTGATAGAAAAAAATACAAAAATTAAGATCACACATGTTCAAACTAGTTTGTTTTTTCCTCACCTCAAAGTTCTTGATTCTAATAACCAAACCCACAACACACAACGATGTTTATCTGCTACAATCAGTGCTTGAGATGAGGCAGTCTGAGGTGGGATGGCAGTGTAACATTTTCCAAAGTTATCCTCATGAGAAATGATGAATCAATAGATCTAGTTTACATATAGAATAATAAACTTCAAAGCATCCTGCAGAGCTCACAAAAGAGGCTAAACTGATCCTTCTGAATAAAAACATCATTTTTTCACTTGTAAATGCTTCCTACCATGCTGAAATAGTTTGACTAGTCTCTATCATCTCAGGAAAAGGTGGACTTTGATTTTCTAAAGAATATTCTTAGTAGATTTAACAAATACAAGGATAAGGACATTTTTCATTTCTGATCAAAAGTTTTACTCTTACAAAAATGAATGCAATCAAGGTACAATATAAAGTTCAAAGACAAAGAAAATACCACAGCAGAATATGCAGGCTAGCTTTGCCCCAGGACTTCAGTGCGAATACCAAGGCATTAACAAGAACTGGTGATAGCATGTTTTCTTGATCTGCCACATCCGTACCATTCCCTGGTCACTATAGATGTGCCTGTGATTGTTTGGGGTGTCTTCTAAATGAATAAAATAAACATATTAAAAGTCCTAGGCTGGCTTATTTCATATATTCATCTAATTTTATCTCCAAAATGTAATTTAAGACTTAATTACCATTAACTTCATTTTATAGATACTAAACCGAAAGGCTATGCATGTCAAGTAAGATGTCAAGAGTCAGATTTCTAAAGGAGAAAAAAAAGCCAGATTTTAAACCTTAAGATTTAGGATAATATTTAATGACTTATTGCATAATTAAACTACAAATAATAAATGACAATAATGCACAAATCATAAAACAATATTCATCTTGTCCTGACAAAAGGAACATTCTACTAAGTTACTTATCTAATTATTGATTTTATAAATGATTACTATTATAATAATGATATTGATTGTGATTCATAGAACTTAGCTGATGCCATAAAATATCAATTACAGGAATGAGATGGAGGATATGGGGAGTTAGTAAAAAGTTTTCTAAACTATCCTTCTCCAATACAAAAGTCAAAAACATAGACATTATTTTACTGCACTATATTCCGGTGTAAGAACATATCCAAAGCAGACCTGTTTCTCTACAACTCAGCTGCTATTTCAGCCTGGCTTCTCAAGGCAAGAATATAGAGATTCTTTTTCTTTGCCCCAGTAAAGATTCATTTTATCTCTTCTTGTTTCTAGGACAAAGAAAATCATATGGGGCTAGTGAAATCATTTTGAATTCTGTAATAGTCATAATATACACAAATTCTGGAACTGAATCTCAATGTATTTGATACATATATTTCTGGGAATTTTAATAAAATGTGCTTTTGTGAAAAAGATTGCACATTCTTTCATGTTTGTTGTGGTAGATGAATATTTAAAAACTATCAGTGGCAATTATTTTCTTTTTTATTTTATTTTATTTATTTATTTATTTTTTGCAGAACCAGGGATTTGAACTCAGACCTTTGCACTTACCAGGCAAGTGCTTATTCTACTGAGCCATCTCCCTGGCCCAGGGGCAATTATTTTCATAACTTCAAAAACTGTGTTACACACAAAGTTAGTGAAAAAGGCAGAGAGTTTATAGTGAAAAGATCTACATTCATGTTCTTTGCCATGTACTGCCTGTTAGGCCCCAGCTAGACATTGCCTGAATATTAAGCCTACTAAGGTCTCACCTTTTTGTCATCACCTTTTCTCACAGGACTGCTCTGAAGATTTATTAAGATGACTCAAGTGAAAGTGTAGCCTAAATCATAAATATGCTATAGCCCTCCATTGCTATCAATATTATTGTAAACTCAGACACTCTTGAAATTATTTCCAATTCTCATTTTTACATTTATTTATTTATTTATTTATTTATATTGCTGGGAATTGAACTCATGACCTTATGCTTTCCAGACAAATGCTGTGCCACTGAGCTACATCCCTGGCCTCTCCAATTCTCCTTTTCAAGGGAAATCAAATGTTCTCAAAATCTGTAAAGAAGAGTTCTTCTCTGACACTTAACCTCTTTCTAAACTAGAACTTCTATTATATTATTTTCCACAATTTCAGAGTACATAATGAAGACTCCTTAACAAATATCTAAGGACAATCAACTCAGGGCTTCAAGTTCCTAGCCCATGAGAATCTGGAATATTCTGCATATGTTTTGCTCATCCTGGAGCATTTTATAAACATCTGGTACTTCTCTTCCCTTGCCTTTGTGGCTTAAGCTCACACACATGTGAGCAGAAAAGGTCAGCTCGGTATAGTTTCTCCACAAAGGATCCACTGAGCCAAGTTTTTCCTGAATTTGAAGCTCACAGAGCACCTCCCAGCTTTTGCTCCTTTTGTTTTTCTGTACTGCCACCAAGTCCCTTCTCTCTCCTGGCTCTTCGGCAATCTGTGGGGTTGTTGTTGTTGTTGTTGTTGTTGTTGTTGTTGTTTGGGGAGGTGGACAACCAGGGATTGAATTCAGGCCCTTGCGCTTTCCAGGCAAGTGCTTATTATGCTGAACCATCTCCCCGGCTCCATAAGCTTGGTTTATAGGAAATGGTTTCACTCATGTTCAGCTCTTTCAGTATCTCTGTCCTTACCACCTACCCAGGTCTTTTCTATATTTTTCTCAGATAATTATTATTTCAATCATAGAATAATTTCCTTTATCAGCTATAAATACAAACATTCCCTGATTGTTACACTCACATTTATTTTCACATTCATTACAGTAATTGTGCGTCTGTCTGTCTGTGTAGGCTGCGGGTTCCATGAACCACCATACCCATTTTGCTCATCATTACCTTCTAAGCACCTGCACCTAAGTGCTCAGTAAATATTTGTTGATTTGAATTAATAAATGAGAATCTGCAAGAGAGATAAGAAAGCAGAATACACTATAGATAATGGTATATTTAAACTGGCTTTCCGGGTAGAGCCCTGAGGTGCCTATGCTGTGAAAATTGCCTTCTCAACATTGCCCACCCAAAACTGAAGAAAATAAAGAAGGTAGAGTGCACAGAAAAGGAAGAGGAGAAAGAAGAGAAACAGAGAAAATAATTTAATAGTCAATATTTATTTGCATTGGACTTCTTAATGTCTATTCTTTTTCAAGGATTTACTAAGTAAAGGATTTACTAAGTGTTTCTATTCAGTATATTTAGGTAGAAAGTCAGTAAACTGCAGGATTGTACATATTAGTAAGAAAATATCAAAAAAATTAAATATGCTAGAATTTCTGAAAACATATTCAGATATGCATCATTTTGTATAAGCTTTAAGAAATAAGAATGCTATTTACTGGCCCAAATGTGGAAATCAATAAAATCCTTTCTAATCCCTGTTATTTTTTAAAGAACTTCTCAATTTATGGTTAAAATTAAATCAAAATCTAGAGCCGGTGGTGTATGCCCTTCTTTCTATCTACAATAAAGAAACCAACCAAATGGCACAATAGACTTTAATATTATGGGGAAACGCATCTGCCGTTTGGTCTACTCTCATCCTGATGAAATGGTTTGGGGTCAGCGCACAGTTGCAGCTCCTAAATGCAAATCACGGCGTGATCCCAGCACATGGAATTACATCAGCGCTTTTGATGAGAGAACAGAATCAATACAGAGGTCAGAAGTGCACCATTGGGAGGAGAGCCGCAATCAGGCACAGGGATTCCCCAAGATTACAATTCCCCTGACGAGAAGGCACAGTTGCAAGAGCTTTCTTAATGTGGAGAGGCTACCTACAGACCACGCAAAGGACTTGCTCACGGAGGATTTATCCCTACCCCCACTCAGCTCTGCAAAGACTTGATTGGATTACGTGGCAAAGTTTGCCAACAAAACGCTGATATATAAGACGAAACTTTCAGAAAATCAATACCAAATAATTGCCCCGGCCATGCTGGAAGATAAACTTATTCTGCATCTTACGTGTCTTCAGTTCTAGAGCGTGGTAAACCACCAAGCTGGAGAACTAAGCTGTTCTTATTGTGCATAATATACCTTTATATATCAGCAGGCAGCACAAATCATTTCCTTCCCTGCCGCTCAATACCCAGTGATCCCATCTCTTCTATATTCATTTTTTGCACCAGACTGATACCCTTAAATGCTGTGCTGCTGTCAGTCCTTGGATACTCCTTACCTGGCAGCCAAAGAGAATGCTTAGGAATGAATATCTTCGCCCCACAGTAAATGTTTCCTGGTGGTGGTGTAGTTTGATAAGTTTAAGAAATAGACTATAATATCAACCATACTGTATTTTCCATAAAATGGTGTCTGACAGAATGCACTCCACAATTTATTTTTATATTGAATGGATCAGTGATGAGGTGAAGCAGAAACCAGAAGCCCTTTGTTACTGCAGTGTTTCATGAAAATGATTTTTGTGTGTGTGTCAAACAGTATTAAAATGAATTCCAAATATATATTTTCTTATGCAGTACTTCAGTAGCCAGAAGTCTTCTGTTGCATAAATTAGAGCTAAAACTGAATAATTGTTCACAATCTTGAGCTTAATATTCCTTCCTCCATTAAAAAAAGAAAAAAAAAGATTTATTTCTCGGACCATAGCTGTGTCTATTATTTGCCCCCAAAAGTGATTTCAAGCTTAGACAAAAAAGCAATGACCTAGGAAAAAGCAGTTCAGCTGCCAAATGCATGAACTTGTACTTCCTTCTTCATACATTGTGTCTTTTTTTACTATTGTGTTCAGACAAATAGATAGCTAAAAACATTTTGGTAAAAATAGCAGGCATGCCTGCTCAAAATTCTTCTGGTAGAAAATTCCTGCCCTCCTTATTCACCTCAAAGACCTCAAATTGTTACCTATAGAAAAATTCACCATATAATATAATTTAAAGATGCAGCCATAGAACAGAGATTGGGAGGAGGGGAGACAAGAATAAAAAGAAAATATGACAAAGTACTTTAGCATGAAATTGGCTGGAACAATAAAAGGGATGGGATCATGATAACTAATGCTGGATACATATTCTCCTCCTTAGGAACATATTAATTTTACATGATTTTCCTTTGCTCTTTATGCCAGAAACAAAAGCCGTGTTAACATTAGTCCAACTTCATCTTTAATCACATTAATTCAGTAACATGTTGTAATTGCAAGATGAAAGACTAGTACTTTATTTACATAAATATAAGCAATAAATGAGCAATTCCTGAATTGAACCAAATCAATACACACTGCATTATCATGTTGACCTCTCCACCGGGAAGGTCAATACATGTGCGAATCCTCAGAATAATATACCATCAAAATGGAGTCAGATCTCCAGTTCTCTAGGGATGTTTCCATCACGCTTTATCCACTAGTCTGAGTCTGGCTAATGAATACGTGACAGTGTTGTTTAGGTGGATGCAGGGTGTGCAATGGACACCAGCACCGGTGATCCACTTGGTGGAGACCTACAGAGTACTTCTGAAGGCAGCTTGTGAGGGTTAGTTAACGTCCTCTTACTCACCATACATTGGACCCTGATGACCAGCTTAGTATCAAGTATGAAAACTAAGAATTCAGTTTAATAATAACTGGAAATTTAGCACAGGAGAATAGCAGCACATTAGAGTTTTCCATTTTTCAGAAAAAAAATCTGTCTTTCTGCCCAGATATTGCAAAGATGTCAAGAATGTGTATTTGTTGTCCCTGTGAGGCAATAAATCACCTATCAGATTGCCTTAAAAATTGGACCATCTTATAGAAAGAAATTACAACCATGCTAGCAACTTACAGCAAAAGAAAGCCAGATTAATGTCATACAACTAAATTAAGATTATTTTTATATGATCACAAAATTATAAGTTCCCCTACACTGCCCACAGTCCAACTCAGACTAAAATAAAAATCAACAAATACCTATTGACTTTCTACATATCTACAAATTCACACTATTCACTAGAACAAGAACTTCCCAAACATATACTCTTTGAAGGAAATTTATCATCTCATGGCAGATTATAAAAATGAGACTAGGATGCATAAGAAGGTACATGGAAAAAGATTTGTCTCCAAAAAAGAAATAATGTATATGAAAAGATTAACTTTCTATGAGGAAACTTGGAGTTCACCTTGGGAAAGAAAATGCCTCCATTACTGAATGTATTAAAACTGAAAATTAAGATTAATTTCAAATAAAGATGGAATTTGGAAAAGAGTTGAAGAAAAATGTTGTATATGAAGAAAAAATTAAATATATATTTTTGAAAACACTAAAAGTATTTTTTTGAAAAAAAAATATATTTTGAAAATACATTATAAAGTATTAAGGATTTGTTGCTTATTTTAGGTAGAATAATTGAATTTAGATTATTCTTAATTTTTACATTATACATTAAAATTATAAGAAAATTAATATGGTTTTAATTTTGCTTTTAAATAATCCAAAGGAGTATATATAAGTATACATATTTTATAAATATATGTACATGACTACATGGATATAAAAATATTACCTTCTTATATAAAGATGTATCTTTTACATCTTAAACTTCATATTTTAAATCTAAAGGATATTTTTATGATTAAAAAGGCAATACAAGTTCACTGAAGAAAACTTAGAAGATAAGCAAAAAATAAAGTTAAATGAAACAACGCTACCCATAAACACAATTACCATACTATTTTTTCAATTTTTCATCCCTACTTATGTATAATATAATACAAAACTATTACATACAGAGCAAAGAATTTTGCTTTGAAATAATCCAAAAGGAGAGAGACTTCAGGGGTAGTGTTTTTGAAAAATAAACCATGAACCAGTAACCATTTAAGCTGGTTGATAGGTGATGTGAGTTCATTATACTCATCACATATATGCTTGAAGTTATGCACAGAAGTATATGTGTATATATATATATATACACATATATGACATATGTTACATAAATATACTTTAAACTATAAATGTTTATACATGTAAATAATATACATGCAGATGGATAAGATCTTCAAGTAAGTGTATCTCTACTCAACATTGACTCACTACATTTTCGGATAAAATTCTTAATGTTCACTGTCTGTGCCGAAATGTTTTCATTGGTAATTCATTCATATCCACTATACAGTAGGTCCCATGCTAGGTGTTGAAGATATACCAATCCTTCATTAGTTCTTTGATTTCAAGGGGCTTATATCACAGAGGAGGACACAGGCATTTATCTACAATATAAAGTGAAGATAGCAGATTATAGTTAATGCTCTAGGAAAATAGAAAAAAAGACAGAGGAAAAACAAAAGAATGCCAGTTAAAAGAAGGTAGCTAGAGAGTCTATCTTTAGGAAGGAACCCTGGGTCAAGAATGAGAGGTGGGAAAAGGACAACTGTAAGGATCTCAGGAAACATTTGAGAAAGCATGTGGGCTGAAACAATGACCTTACAGTGGGAATAAGTGTGATGCGTTTGAGGAGCCAAAGAAAGCCAATTGTTAAAAGACTGTGCTGGTCAGAACTGGAGACCAGTTACATGTGGAGTGTGAGGGGAAACAGCACAAAGCCCCGCATTCATTTGCATACATATTTTATGCCTTCCATATGTATGTATATATAGGTATACATATTTTATAAATATATACATGAATACATGGATATAAAAATATTACCTTCTTATATAAGGATGTATCTTTTACATCTTAAGCTTTGTATTTTAAATCTAAAGGACATTTTTATCATTAAAAAGGCAATATAAGTTCCCTGAAGAAAACTTAGAAGATAAGCAAAAAATAAAGTTAAATGAAACAACCCTACCCATAAACACCATTACCATACTATTTTTTCAATTTTTCTCCCTGTTTATATATAATATAATGCAAAACTATTACATACAGAAATTTATATTTGATTTGTCTTACTGAGTAGTATTATATGCATAGCTTTCCATATGAAATATCCATTGCACATTGCATTGTATGGATAATTTATTTAGCATATTTCCCAACATTTGACATGTTGATTAACTATTTTTAACTATTATGTATAACACTATGATAAAAATAACTTACAGGTAAGTCTACATATATATATACATATATATATCAATGAGTTTTTTATAATATAATTCTTAAGTAAAACAGCTGAAGCAGGAATATATGAACAGCTGGGTAAGCATTCACTTTTACTACAGGAAATACGTACGAGAAGAAAGGTAATTTTTTCTCCTGTCCTCAAAATTCCTTTGTGTACAAGTCTCCTTCTAGGCCTTTAGAGTTCTGCTATCTGTTGGTTTAAGTCTTCACGTAGAAATAAGTTGCTCGGGATGGCATTTAAATATGAAATGACATGAAGATTTCTTTAAAAAGGTGTGTTGAAGTCCTCCTTCACACAAAGAAAAAAGGATGACAGGGAATGTGCTTGCCTGCCTTTCTTCGGGGTCCATATTTGATCTATATGATAAGTCCTAAATCAATCTACATTCTAATAATTAGAATCAGGAGATAACTTTGATATTTCCCTTTTTTTCCCCTTCGATGTTAAGGAAATCTGTTAATGTTCTTGTTTAAATGTACTGCTCAGAAGTGGTCACGATGTTATTCCCCATGATCTTAATATTAGATTTCTATTCATGCTACATGGAGTTGGAATGTTGGTTCATTTTCCTTCTTCAAATGAAAAATTGATTTTCTTTACTGGTTGTTCTTTCATTTTTTCCTAATAACATAAAGATTTTCTGCACAAGATTTCTGACCCTGTGTCTACACTATCTATCACCCTTTAGCTTACTGCTTAACTGATTTTGAAAAGCATTAGGCCTTCTTTCTACATTTAATTCTTTGAATTTCTCTCCATTTTTTTTCCTTGTTTCTTTCCCTTTTCTTCAGTGCCTCTTGCTAAATTGTATTAAGTGGAAGTGTTCAGAATTAGGCTTCTCTGGAAACATGGGGTGGAGTTGATGTGAAATTGTGCAGGAGAAAGCAGGCTGTTCATACCCAAGCTTTGTTCAGGACTTCCTGCAGAACAAGCCCAGGGAAACAACATCCCCCTATTCATTACCACTAACTAAAGCAGAGCAAGTTTCCACTTAAAAGTAGAGTACACACTGACTTTTAAAAGAAAATGTAACATGTTATTAGGACCAAACCATCTTAATGTGTGTCATTGGAAACAAAGCTAGCAAGCTCCTCAGGCATGGGTGAAAGATTGTAATTACTTGTTTATACAACTAGCACTCTCAGCCAACCATGAGTTCCTCAAATCAGGGCCTTTGTTTCATTGATTCCCTTTTCCCTAGCTCTTAAAAATGCATGGCACAAAGGATTACTAGAAATATATGTTGAATGGGTGATTAAGAAGTAAATAGAGGACGAGATTTTGTAGTACAAATTCATTTCATATTTATAGGGTATGAGCACTGATTTTCAAATATAGAATCAGATTAAGTTAATATATTCAAAAACTATCTATCTCTAAGACATACATAGACATTCCAAATATTTTATTGCACTAAACCTATTATTATTCTTTTGTGACTACGTAAATGGTCTCTATATAAATATTTATTGTGATACAAAATTTATATGTTCACAATTGCTCATTTATTTCAATAATTTATTTTTAAATCCAAAACTATTCCTTCAATTAATATTTGTTACAAATCATTTGACTTGAAGACATAAAAATTCTGATTTTTTAATTTCAAGCTGAGGTTTCTAAATAAGTAAGCTAAGAGGAATTTTGATCATTTCTTTTGCTCAAAACTTCAGGTCGTGTTCACATTGACAGTGAAAACAGGAATTTACTTTTAGAATGATTTGTATGTATTTTGAGTAGTGACACTGTCTTACTTATGAAAAAATTTCATTTTCATGAAAGATACCTTCTGTACTTAGGAACTATTTTGTTTTGTTTTGTGTTATGTTGTGTTGTCGTTTTGTTTTGTTAAATCCTTCTGCCTGACTTTTCTTTCTGACTTTTCTTCCATATGTAGCAACCTGGTCTCATAGATCCATAGTAATCTATTAATCTCCTCCATTCTTTTCAGTTTATGAGATACACCTCCACAAAATTCAGCCTAGTAAGATTCTCCATTCTCTCAGAAATTTTTTTCTCAGATATATGTCTGTTGCTCAATTGTAACAGCTACTTTCTTTAACTATTTCAAAGTCATTGTATTTCTCTGTTTCCGATTTTCAAAATTTTGAGTGCTATTTCATTTGTAATGCATGCTTCCAATATTTCTCAGAGCCAAAATAAAAGGTGCAAAAGGGGCATGTGGTATTACTCTTTGCATTTTAATGTACAACTTTACTATTAAAAATGAAGCTAAAATTTGAAGTTTGATCTTTGGTCTCTTCCATGGTTAGTCCAAGATGATACATTCATAATTCTGTCTCACGACCCTCCATGAGAATACTCATAGTTATAAAATTCTGCACTAAGGACCTGGTAAAAACCTATTCAGCCTGTCCTACAGCTGCTATTTCATCATTTTTGATCCATAAAGGAAATGTCAGTCACTGGTTTCTTGGGACACGTGGGACAGTTTGCAAAGTTTCCTATCTTGCTATCACTGCCTCTTTCCTAGGTTAACTGCCCCCTTTTGATAAACATCCCTCTTGCCTTTTAGATCCTCAAAGTTTTCTACTCTACAGCTATTTGAGACACAGGATTGAATAATTTTGTAGTCCATTCTATGGCATCAGTGATTGCTAGGAAAGGGAATAAGACTTAGTTCAGGCCAGATAGAACTTTCACTGGAACTAGAACAATGTGCTCTTAACACTGGAAGTGCAAACATGAGGCTTAGAACCTGCTGGAACCACTGGGAGATACATTATGAAGAGTGACGTCTGTATAAAGAAGTCAAGCTAGAGGAAAGTAGGAGGGAGAGGAGCAGAGGTAGAGAAGGTGAGTCAGAGAAAATTGCTAATTCACTTACTGTTCCTGTGACAAATGCCTAAGATGATAATTTATCAAGAGGGAAGTTTTATTTCATCTTATGCTTTTCAGAAGATCAAGTCTTATTGCTTGGTTTCATTTTGTTGTGTACAACATCATAATAAGCCATGCTGGTTGAGCAGAAGAACACAGTGCTCACCTCACAGTTGTGAGAAAGTGAAGGAAAAAGCTAAAATGGGAATGGAATCCCAATACGCCCTTCATGATATTCTCGCCCAATGACCCAATTTCCTTCCACTAAACCTACCCTCCTATAGTTTCCATAAGACTTGGTGGGGGGATATTCAAGACCAAAATACTGTTAGTTGTAAGATGCTTATCATATATTATAATGTGAGCTCTTTTTTGGCATGGCTTGAATTTGGCTTTTCTCATCTAGCATCATCTAGGATTTCTGTCTTTTTTTACAGCACAACTTCTGATTTAACAAGATACACAGTGAAGCAATAAAACACTAGTAAGTCATATATTTAGTAAAGCCTAATATATTATGAAAATTATTTTTTATGCAAACCAAATAACAGATACACAGTTTCAATGACAATTTTTTCAGTGTTTCTCAGGTAATATTATTTTATTAGTAGTATTAGTAGTATTTTTATTACAAAAGATAAAGTTTAGGTGCAGAATAATGAAATTAATTCACTGTACTCAGTGAATGCCACGGAGACATTGATCCTTAATTTATTCACAGACTTTCTCCCTGGAAAAGTCTTAATTCTTTGTTGTGTTTCCTGATGATTTTTGCATTTTCATACATAAAACATTTTCATTTCTTTATATTACCCAGACCTCAGGCCCTTGTAGATACCCAGTTGACTCATCAAATGCTACATGTGCAAGCCTGAGCTTATCATACGGGTATCTCAGCTCAGTGAGCATCACTAGAAAGTGAGGGGCTTCTACATTACTTTCTTACCCCGTGTCATATTTGGCTCTCATGTGCTCTAACTTCCTTACTGTTCCTGAAAACTAAAGTCACAGTTTAATTTCTGTTGCCATTCCTAAAGTTGGATTCATATCTAAATGATTTCAAACAACCCTTAAATGCTTTCCCCTCTGTTGCTTCTAATTCTTCATACCTGTCCATAGTTCTACCAAGGCCGGCCTTGCACAGCACAACTCTTACCTTGGGTTCTGATCTCCCACCCCAATTAAGTCACAACCAGAATCAGAATTCAGATCAGGTTGTTCTGCTTTAAAATCTGCCTATAATTGCTAACAAGACCTAGCTATGGAATATTATATCTGATTACATCTAAAACAAGAGATTCAAACTTATTTTAGAAGTGGAACTTAGTATAAAAAAGAGAAAACATCAGAGACAAAGAAATGGAAAAGCACAAATTAAAATCTCTCTGGTTAAACCGTGGTGGAATAGTTCAGTGGACTAAAGCACCTTTAGGCAGGCTTAGGCAAGTGCAAGGACTGTGGTTTGATCCCTGGCACCACATGCCACAACAGCTTTGTCCTCCCCTCCCCCAAGGCAGGCTGAAGGGGGGGAGGCTGGAAATGGGGGGATCACAATATTTCTGAACTGCATAATGAAACCCTGGACCAAATACATTGGGGTTTTTGTTGTTTTTTATTTTTGTTTTTTGTTTTTTTCGGAACCAGGGATTGAACTCAGACCCTTGCGCTTGTCAGAGAAGCACTTATTCCACTGAGCCATCTCCCTGGCCCCTACCAAATACATTTTTTAAAAAAGTTTGAATCTACTGTCATGCTCATAAGACCTGAAATGGGTTACATAGGTCCACAGAGGCAAATCTATTTCCCAATATAGGCTCTTCCACTCTCAAGGGTCATTTTGTTTATAGAGTTGCTCTGTGTTTAAAATCATCTCTATTCCTTAATGGGTGACAATGGCTGTTGAGACATATGACACAAACAATTAACAGTGGGGATGTGTGGCACAGTTGAGTGAAGGACTTACTAGGAACCCAGTAACCTAAATTCTAGCACAGAGCATGAGTCAGCAGAGTTCAAATTTAGTGAGTTGAGAAACACAGCTTGACAAGAGAATGTGGCTGAGACTTGTTACTACCATGCAGCACCCAGTGGGTCATCAACATGAGTCTGTCTCAGCCAATACAGATGATGAGACTTCCTTACTCCTCCTGGGATGTGGCCCAGAGCTAGGGTCAGGAACACATAGAAGCACCTGCTTATACTTGGCTATAACTAGAAAGTCATAACATTCTTAGGAAGAATTTTATTTCCTGATACAACTCTAAAGCAGCCTTTCATTAAAATGATGCCTTATTCCAATTCTGAATTCTGAAGAAAATTTTGCATGGTTCTTTAGCACAAATATTTTTTAACTCCCAATAAAAAAGTTAAATAGTACAGTATTTTTTTCTGACAATATTTCCTAGTAGTGAATGATAAATAGCCACTGTTAGTGAATTGCAGCATAATTTGCTCTTGTCAGCATGAACCCTAATAGACCTGGAGTTTAGCATAGAAGAGGTGATACAATAAAAATTTGAATGTTTTGCTTAGTTCTCTACCTTGGGTGTCACTAACAGGCAAGCAGGAATCTGCTATCTGGAAGTCAGCTTCTTCACATCTAAGAAGAGGTCTGTTACTGAACCACTTCCAAACCCCAAGGGAGTGGAGAAAGATTCATGTGGGCTGGACCTTTATAATAGCCCTTGTTTATATACTGTTCCATATTTCCTATACCAAACTCTCATAACAAGAATTAAAAGAAAAACTTGTTGAAGTTTAGAAAACCTTTCACAGTGTTTGTGCAGCAGAGGAAATCAATACATACTCGTTGAATCAAAATTTAAATTAATTCATTTTTTAAAAATCTACCAAAATCAAATGAGAGAGAAATCTCAGCTATAATTTAATCCAAGAGGAAATCTTCAACTTTTCTAAACCAACAAAAAGAGCATTTCAGAAAGAGGCTTGTTACTAATTATATTTTGCTGACATATGCCAATTATATTCAGCAATATTGTTCTCCCAGCCTGCTGGGTCACGGAACAGCCTAAGAGAACAATGGCGCTGGATGAACAATTGCAGGGAAAGCTTTTGAGAATCTCTCACTCAATTAGATGCTGACAAATGTACCTGTAAGTCATAAAAAGTTCATGAAATTTAAATAGTTTCATAAAGTGTATGTACTTCACACAGTTAACACAAGCCCTAGGAGATGTAGTCTGGGTTATTTTTTCTTACAATTATAATGTTCTCTTTTTCTATAAGTAACTTAGTCAACTATGTGATACTTTATCCATTTCATCACATAACACATGCATTAAATCATCTCTGAAAAGTCATTTTAGACTAATGTACAAAATGTAACTCAACAATTCAACAGCTTTCCATTGGTGTCCCGTTGGCTTACAACTATGGACTCATCATTTAACCTTCAGAAGTCCCATGGATATAGATACTGATCCATAGTTAATTACAAAAGCCAAAATTAAATAAAAATAAATACTTTCAAGCTTTAGTTCATGACAAAAAAAAAAACCAGAATGTTTCCATAGCCATTATGCAGACAGAAAAGTAGAGATACATAGCTAGGATTGGATGAAGAAGGTATTCATTATACAGCAAAAAAAGCTCTAAAACTTTCTATGAACTCTACACTGATCATAGTTAAACCTTCACACTGAGGAGTTAAAAACCTTCAAATCTTCAGAATATTCAGTGTCAAAACTCTTAAAGAATTGACTAAGATAGATAGACAGCCATTTTAGTTAAGATTTTATATCCCTGTATATTATTCATTGGATTAACTGAATGAATAAAATACACTGAAATATATATATATATAACTCTAAAGCAGCCTTCCATTAAAATTATGTATATATATGAGCTTTACTAATTCCATGTAAAAAATTATGCTAAACTCCTTGTTTTTAGCCCATAGATTGACTTAGCATTGTAGTCAGATTTGAGTAAACTAGATTCTAACTTTTCTTTATATTTTATCTTTAATTATTTTTCTTTCAATATTGCCTACTTAGCCACTTCTCAATTAATTTTTACATGTTATAAAATAAATGTTTCAGAGCATGCCAGATAGCTAGGCAGATTAAAGTGCCTGCTTAGGCAGACACAGGGGAAGGGGATTTGATTCCTGGCCTGCTCTGCAGGCCCTGCCCCCAGGGGAACTGAGATGGCAACTGTAACTGGGCGTGGTGATACCTGCCTGTAATCCCAGCACTTGGGAGGTTGAAAACCAGGAGGATCACTATGAGTCCAATCTGTGTAGTAAGACCCTGTAGATCCTGTACTAAATACATTAAGACAAAAAAAGTTTCAAAAAAAGAATTATTGAATAATGTATATAAATCTTCAGAGTAGTATAATATTCCTTTCTACAACATTCTTGGGGTACTCAGAAAAACTAAAAACTTTAAGAGGAAGTTAGGGAAACCCAAGATAGTGATATAATTTCCTTTTAAATTAGCATCTCTACATATTCTCTCAGTTTTGGAGCCCCTGTAAGTATTCCTTGATGCTTTCTATTTTTTGAAATGAGGCACAAGACAAGATCATCTGAAATATCTTTCTGTGTCCATTTCCTGAACTGCAGATTCTGGCTCTTGGTTCGGAAGTCAGGTGGAAGGTCCTGCGGGGTAGAGCCCCTCCATTTGGTCTCATTCCCATGATCCTTCTTTGCACCCAGGAAGACAGAAAACTTAACTGAATTTTGCATCATGACCTTGCCCAGCAAGGTTTTAGGAAATTACTTCTTGCTTGTGCAAGTCAGCCATTATTCCAGCAGCAAGTCTTCCTTTTCAGTTGAGAAGATACAGGTCAGGAGACGCAGGCGCTTCTGTGACCCGGCGTCTTAGTCTTTCTCTCCTGTGACTCTCTCTTGCACCAACTGCACTTGCAGCACTGTGCTCTCCTCTTTGCACTTCTCCTCTCAGCACCGCCCTCTTCCTCCTCCATGCACATATACACATGCACACGCACACGCACAGAGAAGAAAATCTATATGTGTCAGACATTCAGCAAGGGAAAGACAAAGGCACCGAGTTAATTACCCATCATTTACTGCTGCTGAGAAGAGCAGATGGCAGCAGACGATATGTAAATGGCAAGGGGCAGTGAATTATTCGATTTTTTTAGATTAATCGTCAATGACAAAGGAAGTGATTACAGGCTGTGACATTTATACAAATGTATAAAGTACATCACACTAAAAAATAGAGCTTAATATTATTATGAGGATGTCAGGCATATGAACACTATTGTCACAATATAAAGCAACAAATTTTACAGTAACCCAAGAATCTGTCCTCCTTGTACCTTAAAACTTTAGGAAGTCCCAGACCCTTGCAGAAAAAGATAAACTAAAGTCTTAATATCATAAAGTAAGTCCCTCCAAACTAACCAAATTAAATAATGTACAAGATATAGGGAAGGAATCACACAGCAGAGCAGTGTTTATTAGAACATGAAACAGAACAGTATCGTTTGCTCACAACAGATCTAGTGCCATAGCAGTGAGTACACTGTGAAACAGAAAAGGTGCTAATAAAATACACACTAGAAATAGCAATTAAAATTAACGGCAGTGTTTCACTGTAAGGCCCACTTAGGCTGTATGGGGAAAGAACAAATTAAAAGGGGAAAAAATGATTTCATTCTTATCACACTGAGATGTTCCTGTCCTACTAGGCACTCACACACACAGAGAAAATCTCTCAGTAATTTCAAGGTCAAAATGAAGGAACTTCTCATCAAATTCTCTTCTAAGCAGTGTACACACACATAGGAAAATGAACCCTGAGCCAGAGACACGTGCACATCCGCACACATGCACACAGGCACGCACACATACCAAACTGCCATCCTTTCTTGGGAGCAAGAGCACTCGCCTGCTATTTTCAGTTGCTTCAATAATTAATTGGTACACAAGCAAATCAGATGCTCTCCCTGGCAGATCAAGAATCTGCCCCATCATCAAAATGTTTCCCATCACCTCATTATTAAATCTATATGGTGCTAATGTTATTAAAAAGAAAGAGAGCCGTGTAGGCTCACATTTGTTATCTGAAAACATTCCAGTAACTGCAGTTCTAAGGCTGCCCCTTTACATGAGGGCTGTACTCTAAATATCAGTACAGAGCAAAGGGGATAGCATGGAACACATTTATTTATACACTTTGGAAATAATTTCAGAAGCTGTAAGACAAAACAGCACCAGAACTGCTGCCTAGTACTTCATCATTGTGCATTCTTTGTTGATAATGGGCCAATGGTGCCTCTGGTGCTATGTGTGTGTGCTTGTGTGCATGTGTGAATGCATACCTGTGTGTGTGTGTGTGTGTGTGTGTGTGTCTGTGTGTTGAGGTAGTTGGTATGGGGTTTGAGAGGAAAATAGAGGTTAAGACAGGAGAGGGGAGAAGAAAAGAGAGGAGAGGAGAGGAGAGAAGGAAAAGGGAGGAGAGAGGAGAAGGTCCACTAGGGAAGAATGGGCGGGAGCGGGAATGGGGGATGGGCATTATTAGTCAGCAGCAGCACTAGATAGAGCATTTAAGTCTAGCAATCCATTTTGAATGAATGTGGGTTCAGGAATAAAGTGCAGGCAGAAACAATCTGCCCTGAAGAAAAAGAAAGCATAAAATATTACACAAAGAAACGAAAATTTCCAGGGTGGCTTTAATAGCTAACCAAGCTGGCAGGTACACAAAGCAAACCATTAGCTTTGCGTGCTGGTTATAGGAATTTTTTTCTGTTTGTTTTTCTGGTTAACCATAAAAGCTGTACTCACAGAGTCAAATGATTCTTGTCTACACGTTGGCATAAAGGTGACGGGTACAGTACGTAAGACTCCGTTTTAAAAATTTTATCTATGGATACGTGTTGCTACTGTTATGTAAAACATATAGGCAATTGTTAATTTTAATGAAAATTTTGTCCAAAATATGGCTACAATATTTTACTCAGCATTTCATATGGTCTACAATGTAATCATCTCATAAATAAACAGATTACAAATGAATGTTCACTATCACCCAGACAAAAATAGGTAAATGTCTGGATTTCATGACCAAATAAAGAACAAACACTTTAAAAATAGCTACAGTATAAATGTGCTTTAGATATATTCTCTGTACTTTCAGTTCTTGGCCAAAAGGTACAGTGCTGTATATTTAAGCTTAGTGGTGACAAGTGAAAATAAGCCAAATAAAATGACTAAATAACTCTCTATACATAGGAAAAGGGAATAATCTAGAAGCACTTACTTGTAAAAATTCCAGAAATATATGTATAATTTTCCAACTGGAAGATAGTAGCAGCCCTATGACACGAAGGCGCTGGCTGCTAATGAAGCTCTCTTCGGAAGGGCACAAAATCACTGCGCCTCGAAGCATAATATCTGCTCCCAACAAAAAATCAGAAAGGAAAATTTCCTTTACTGAAAGCTATCTTAAAAATAATCTTTACTTATTTTTAAAATGTCTGCAGGAGCTATAAATATTTTGTCTTGAATGTTCTTTGGATCTTATTAGAAGTCTAGCCTCAATTTATAGGAAAAAAAAAAAATAAAAAGACATGAGGAATTATAAAAAGGGTTAATCGCAGCCGTATCAGTACCCAGGGTACCGTTGCACTCCGCCTCATGAGACGAGATGCACATCCAGAAAACACTGAAAATGATTTTATACACAATCAAGCCAGATTTTATCTACTGAATAATATATCAGTAAGGATATATGTGATGAAAATATTATCCAAAACAAGGATTTTGCTTACTAATGTTATCAAATCAAGTATCATGCAGAGCAAAATTCTAGCAGGTCTAAGTCATTATCCTTATCATAATGGTGTACCTCTTAAGCAGAAATAGATTATAAATCCAGAGTATATAAGTAAAGTATTATACACATAGATTATATATTGAATGTGGCCTATTTACTTATAAATATTTTATCATGAATATCTGCATTTGTATTCAAGTTCTAAAAGGAAAGCTATTTGTAGCAAACATGAGCATTTATTAAGACACTAATATTTTTAAATGATATTTAGAGATTATTTTCAATAATAATTTTAGATTTTTTGTGTCTGTACTTTAAGAGATACAGCAAACGTCAAAATTACCTATTTAAATAAAGTATTAGTTATGCCATTAAAGCAGTTCCACATCAAGTGAAATAAAAATCTTCAACTAGATACAATATTTGAAATATTTGAAAAATATTTGAAAAATCTACCTGTTCACAGAATAGAATGAGTCCATGCATTTCAAAGAACATTGGAAAAGATCAGATAAAATAAGGCATTAGTTAAAATAAAAAAAACAAAGGTCTGCAGTCTAAAAGTAATTTATTGCTTTTACTTTTTCTTTGATTTACTTTAACATATACATTGAAAGCATGTGTGCGCTGAAGCAGAATGTAAAAGCTAGGCCTCTCAGAAGACAGTAAGCTGGGCTCTATGCACAAGGTACAGAAATATATTTCAGTTTAGCTTATTCTTATGCTTTTACACTTCACCTTTTTAAAAAGTATCATTTGTTTCCATAAAATATCTCAGTAACATTTTGCATTGTACATGCATGCAAACATATATTTTATGTATTAAATATTTACCATGCATTTATTTACATAATATATCTACTTATAGCAACAGTAAATTATTTGCCAAAGGCAAAGATAAAATGTTTCCAAAAAGAGAATGCACTCAGTAGCTCCTTTTTCTTTTCAAAGTGTAACTGAATGAGGTAATATTAATAGTACTTTAAAGCATGGATTATCTCTAATTTGCCTACTTTCTTATTTATAGATGGTAAAATATATTTTGTCTTTTGAAAAGAACATCAATTCAAAGAATTATGAAATTCTGTCTTGTAAGAGTAGATCTTACATTTCATCTTTGGATGATTTTTCCAGTTCAACTCCACTGACTCCATTTTTATCTGTTCTATTTTTAAGTATAATACAGAATTTACTATAGCAACCTAAACCCAAGTAGTTTTTTTTTTTTTAACTTTCTTTCTTGCTCTAAATCAAACCCATAGAGCCCTCTGTTGGAAGGACTTCAGATTGCATTTCGTTGCCTTTATTTGGAGCACAGAAAATCAAATGCTAACTTTTTTATGCTAATAATTTTTATTTTAGGAATCATAGTACACCAGGTTACATGTCGCTTCCCAACACAGTAAACAGCATTTTCTGCCAAAATAATAAATGGAAAAGGCACATGATACCTTTGTTCCAGTAACTCCAATCTGTGCATTAGTTCAAGGAATGATGTTAAATTGGCAGATTCTATTGCAATACATTCTTCAGTGAGTAAAACACTTGGATGCTGTTTTCACAGAAGGGAATTAATACAGGCATCCTTTCATTTCGCCTGTAAAAGCAATCTAGAAACCAGAAATACACTCATTTGACAAGTAATCATTTAAATGGGTTCTAGTAGCTTTTAAAGTGTTAAAATATTTATATATTCATTTTCAACAACAATATTTTCCTACATTTAAAAAGGAGTAATCCAAAGAGAAGATTCCTAAACTTTTGAGGGTTATTTTCAAAAAATACGAGGCTTGCTTTAGCATATTTTTAATACCAAATTGAGGAGAAAGAAAGACTGTTGGCATCCCAGGGTGCCACCTTCCTTGGACAGCTTGATCTTCCCATATGCTCCAAACATCCCTCTAGGGCTCCTGCAGGTTTCATCAATGTATCCAGACTCCTATTTGGTTTCAAAAGTGGCAGGTTTCTTATCACGTCCCACCCTCCGTATGGCTGCCCACCCTAAGCTTTAGCTTCATCTCTTCAGAGAACAACCATGCTCACTAACCCAACCTGGCACTGTCCCCCGGACACGCTGAACACCATCTCTGATGAAGATCGTGGCTGTCCTGTGTACTCATGGCACCTACTTTCTATACAAAATGTGGCTGACTTCTTGGCTAGGTCAAGAAAGGTCCTGGTTCACAGTGAGTGACTACTCGCAAGTGCATTTTCTTCATGAACGTACTCTCCCGAGGCATGCAGAAGACTGCCACACTTGAAAACCCAAAAGAGGCATCCAACAATTAAAAGAATTCTCAATCATATAAAAATACATATTTGAATAATATTTTTAATAAATTTTGAGGCATCATGTATCCAGAGGAAAAAAAATAGTATTTGTTAGCTTGACATCTTCGTCTTCCAAGGAACCTTATAGGAGATTTTATATATATATATATATATATATATATATATATATATATATATATA
>NDGN011535537.1:384-16019 GCA_002564285.1 Tympanoctomys barrerae
CTATACCTTTCTGCAGTTGTTTCTTTATTTCAGAAGCTGTTGATTTCAGCTGTGTGATTCCCAGTTTGTTCTGTATTAGTGTCCCCTGCATTGTCATGGGTGGGCTTGGGGTTTGAGATTACATTTTGCTCCTTCTCGTTGTCATTTTGTGTAGCACTGTCTTCTGACTTTGTTGTTGTACTTTGGTGCTGTTAAAACCTCAGCACCTACTGAAGTTCAGGTGCAGATCTACAATGTTTGGATTTGTCCAGCTGTGCCTGTTTGTCTGGCTGTTGTGCTCAGCTCCTTCCTGTTGCTGCCCTTTGGAGTGAAGCTATTGTGCACCTCTGGCAAAATGTTCTCCTCCTGGACTAGCTGGGTGATTTTGTCTTCTACTCTCTCTGCAGGGATTGCAGTTGCAGGGTTTCACCCCAGGCCTGTATGCCAGGCCTGAGTTGAGTCTGCAGTGGACAAGGTGGAGTAGGCGGAGGGAAGCTTTCCCACACCCTTACAGGGCCTGGCCTAGGCCTGGATCTGGGGGTCCCCAGAACATGGCAGAAATTCTCATTGGGGTGGCAGGGTGGGGTGTGGTGCTGTGGAGTGGTGATGGGGGTCCAAGGGGTTGGAAGAGGGTGTTACCCTGTTGTGCCTGGGCTTGGACTGGCAGTTCCTGCTGGCACAGGGTAGCTGAAAGCTCTTCCACACAATCACCTGGGCTGGGCTAGAACTTGATCTGGGGGTCCCTAGGAATGCGGCAGAAATTGTCACTTGGCAGGCAGAGTGGGGAGGGGGTGCTGCAGAGTGGTAGGGGGAGGTCCCAAGCATGTAGAAATGGGTCTCATGCACGCTGTGCCTGGGCTTGGACTGGTAGGTCCCTCCAGTGCAGGATAGCTGGAAGCTCTTCAACACACTCACCGGGCTGGGTTAGGACTGGATCTCTGTATAGGAGTTTTGATAGAGGATATTGTTGTGTTGTACCTGACCTGAGAGTAAATGATTTCAGTTTTTCGCTATTTAGAGTTACATTTTTAACTGGATTATCATAGACAGATCTTATCAGATTGAGGTAAAACCCATCTGTTTTAATATTCTGTAGGAATTTGATCATGAATGGGTGTTTGACTTTGTCAAAAGCTTTTTCTGCATCAATTAAGATGCTCATGTGGTTTTTGTATTTGGCTTTATTGACAGTGAATTACTTGTATATATTTGCATAACTTAATGTATCCTTGCATTCCTGGGATGAATCCTACATGGTCATGTTATGTAATTTTCTTGATTATTTTCTGTCTTCTATTTGATAGGATTTTATTAAGCATTTTTGTATGTATATTCATGAAGGTGATTGACCTATAGTTCTTTTTTTCTGTTGCGTCTTTCTCTGGTTTTGGTATCAGTAAATACTTGTGTCCAGGAATGATTTTGGGAGAATGATTTCCTTTTCAATTTCATTAAAGAGCTTGAGGAGTATTAGGATTATATCTTCTGTACATTTCTTATAGAATTCAGCTATGAATCCATCAGGTTCTGGGCTTTTCTTTTTAAGTTTTTTTTTTTTTTCATTTGGAATTTCACTGACTTTTATTGTGTTATTGAGAGTACTTATATCTCTTGATTTAGTTTTGGTTATTTGTGTCTTTCTAGGAATCTGTCCATTTCTTCTGTGTCTTCTATCATGTAAGAGTAAAGATTTTCATAATAGCTATTCATGATCTCCTGAATTTCCACAGAGTCTGTTATAATTTCACCTTTATATTACTTATTGCTTGAATTTTAGCTTTTTCTTTCCTCTTTTTGATTAGGTTAGCTAGAGGATTATAAATTTTATTTAATCTTTCAAAGAACCAGTTTTTCAATTAGTTAATTCTTTGTATTGTTTTCTTTACCTCGATTGGATTAATTTCTGCTCTAATCTTTTAATTTCCTCCATCTTTGGGCTTTGTGTTTGGTTTGCTCTTCTTTGTCTAGATATTTGAGGTGCAGCATTAGGATATTTATTAGTTCCTGTTCTGTTTTCCTCATGTGTGGGTTTACAGCTATAATTTTTCCTCTAAGAAGCTTTCAGTGCATCCCTGAAATTCCAATAAGTTGTGCTTGAATTTACATTGAATTGTAGGTACTGTTTAATTCTTGTTTAATTTCATCTGTAATCCATTGGTTGCTGAGTATGGTGTTTCTTAATTTCCATATGTTTGTTGGTTTTTTGTAGTTTATTTTGTCATTTATTTCTAGTTTCATTGCACTGTGTTAAGATCATAGAAATGGGATGATTTTTGTTTTCTTGAATATACTTATGCATGGCCTATGGACTAGTATGTGATTTATTTTAGAAAATGACACATGTGCAGCTGAAAAAATATGCAGTCAGCTGTGGTTTCATGGAACACTCTGTATATGTCCACTACCTCCATTTTTTTCAAAGGTCTGTTTGCATTCTGCTATGTTTTTGCTAATTTTTTGTCTGCCTGACCTATCTTTTGGTGATAATGTGGTGTTAACATCTCCTGTTAATATTGTGATATTAGATTTTTTATGTCCATTAAGATTTGTCTTATATAGTTGGGTGCTCCTGTGTTTGGTACATACATATTTATTACTCTTACCTCTTCCTCTTGTATTTTTCCCCTAACTAGTATGTAGTGGCCTTCTTTATTTCATTTGATCATTCTTGGTTCAAAGTTCAGACTGTATAAAGACAGGATTGGTAACCCTGCTTTTTTTTTCTGAAGATCTGGAGCATGTAGTAAAGTTTCCCATCCTTTGACTTTCAGCCTATGAATTTCTGTATGAGTTAAGTGTGTTTCTCATATACAGAATATTGTTGGAATTTGCTTCCCAATCTACTCTGCCAGTCTATTTCTTGTACTTGGTGAATTGAGTCCATTTACATTGATAGTTATAATTAAGATGTACTGCTTTATGATAGACATGTTATTTTCCCTGCAATTGAGATGTATTGTTTTATGATAGACATGTAATTTACCTATTGTTGTATGCCTTTATTTTTTCCTTGTGTTTATTTGTTTGCCCTATTTGATGGTTTCTTTCCATTCTCATTCTTGGTGTTGTGTTCATTTTGGTCCCTCTCAAGAATATCTTTTATTAGTCTGTGTAGTGTTGGCTTTGACACACCTTTGCTATGGAAGTATTTCACCTCTCAATTAAACTTGAAAAAGAATTTTGCTGGGTATATCCGTCTGGGTTGGAATTTGTTCTCTTGTATGACTTGAGTGCTTTGCTTTATGCTCTTCTTGACTTGATGGCTCATAAAGAGAAATCTGCTGTTATTCTGATGTGTTTGCACTTAAATATGATCTGTTTGTTTTTTCCAGCAGCTTTTAGTATAATGTTCTTGTTCTGAATTTCTGGGCACTTGATTATTATATGTCTGAGTGTAATTTTAATTGAATTTATGTTGCTTGGAGTTCTATATGTTTTGGTTACCTGAAAGTCCAATTGTTTCCCCATATTTTGGAAGTTTTCTGCTATTACTTATGCCCATATTCTTTTTTATATCATTTGTATTGACTCCTTTCTCATTGATGTCTATTAGTCTTACATTGTTTATCTTTGCATCATCTTGCATGTGTTAAATTATTTTTTCTGCATCATAGTTATTTTTAAAGAAATCATTTGTTACCTTTTCACTAGTTGTAACAGTGTATTCAAGATCTGAAACTCTATTTTCACTTTTATTCAAATGATTTTTTCAGCTTTTAATTAAGGTTTTAGTTTCCTGTATCTCTCTTTGAAGGTGCTTCATGCATTGTATTTCTTTCTAATATTGATCATTCAAGGATTCCATCATTCTATTCTCCTCTACATTTTTTTTATCAGTTTGTTCTTTGGAAGCACTTAGTAATTCTTTAATTATAGTTATTTTTCTTTTTTACTTCAGTTTATTTTTGATCTGGTTTCCTCTATAACTCTCTCTAGTTGTTTCTTTACTTCAGACATTGTTATTTTAGAGTTTTTAGGTATGTGATTTCCAATTTATTGTATAGTACTGTCTCATGCATTCGTTCTGTGTGGATTCTGGGTCTGAGTATACATTTTGTTCCTTTTCCTTGTTATTTGTATAGCACTGTACTCTGGCATTTGGTGTAAAGCTTTGGTGCAATTATTATCTTAGCACCTACTGATATTATTACTCGAAATGGATTATGTGGTCAAGGTAGTTACAGTTTTGTATTTGCAGAACTACAATTAGTAACACTAATGATGGGTAGTGAGACTTGGCATTTGACAAAATTTTGTAACTTATGGATTCGTATTTCAGACCATTTGAGCAAACATTATGTCTGTATAGCTAACAATACATTAAATTGTGAATTTGTATTTAAATTAATTCTCTTAAGTTGTCTGATCACCTCCCCTTTGTGTACCTGGAGTCTTACATGAAGACCAGTTCACTCCAGTTACCTGTTGCCTTCTATTGATCAAGAGAGAAAGAGAGAGGATGCTGTCACAGATCTGAGTCTAGAAAGGTGTCTCATCTTGCCAGGTCCAAATCTACCAAGTTTGAACTCGTTCTGGTGGGAGTGGCTTGGGTTTGGCTGCATACTCAGCTTCTTCCTGCTGCAACCCTTGGAAGGGAACCTGCTAAACCCCTCTGGCAAGATGTTTTTTTCCTTCTAAATTAGCTGGGTGGGTCTCACTCCTAGCCTCTCTGCAAGGAGTTTTGCTGTAGGGTTCCATACCAGGCCTGTCTGATGGAGGCAGGTCCAGCGAGCGGTCCCACACACATACAGGGGCTGGGTGCTGGTTAGAAATAGTTCCTGACTGTGGTTCTTAAAGGTAATAACTGATATGGAAAAGTGTTTAAATTATGTGAGAGAAAATAAATAATTTATGTGGCCTTCCTAAGTTATTTTATATCGAAGGATAACTTGGGTGCTCGGTCTAGATATTCTAATTTCTCTTCAAATCAAAAATTGCTCCATGTGACTTTTGTTGAAGTCAAGAAGTCAGAGTAAATCTTACCATGGCTAAGCATTCTCTATACTCAATCTAGTTTTCCTTCTAAATTATAAGTCACACTTGAGCTTAGGGAGTGTGTACAAGTGTTTCATTTACTCTTCTCTCATTGCTGGGGCAAATACCCAACATACAAAATAAAGAAAGAAAAGTTTTATTTAGCTCACAATCACTGGAGATTTCAGTTCATACTCATCTGGCTCCAAGGCAGACTGGCACATGGTAGAGGGCATCAGTTCATGGTATCAGCAGAGAGCACAATCAAAATGGAGCAGTAGCAGCAACAATGGCTATAGAGTGAAAAGTCTGTCTCTGTTTCTCTGTCTCTCTTAGTTTACATTCAGGCTATCTGCCTCAGGCCAGATGTAGCACTCACACCCATAATGTCAGCAGTATCAAGACCCATAATCCCAGTTGATCATGAGTTAATCTCAAACTCCAGAAGTCCTTGCCCCATGACTGCATGAAGTTTTCAGGGGACAAATAGACACAAAGCATAAAAACAAGAGACTTCAAAAAAAGGTTTTGGAATGTGGTACTGCAGGGGATGGGAAACCCAGGGCCTTTGCTCTGATCTACAGCCCACTCCATTTAACTATTTAATTAGATATTTATTTATAAATTTTCAGACAGGGTGTTATTATATCACTAAATTTTCCAGTTCGGTCTTATAGTTTTACACCTCTAGGCTCAGCTTCCCAGAATACTGGGATCAAAAGTATGATCAACCAGACCTAGCTAGACCTTCCCAACACTTGACAATCACATCTTTACAGGACACACTACTCTCAGAACATACGGAAATTTTGCCTATTTTTGTTGTACCAAATAAAAATAATGGCTGTGAGTTATCATTTTTAATTTAGGAAATCACCAAAAACCATTTTTTGTAAGGTAAATGTCCCTACAATAGAGGAGAGTGCACTATACTACTATGAATAATTTTTTTTTGCAAGAAAGATATGCAGCTTTGAAATACCAGGAAAAAGACACTATGTGAAGGTTATGCAGTGTCAGAGTGTGCATTTCATTGTGTGAGTGAATCATCCTAGTTCTTCTGATCACAGAATTGAATTCTGTGCATACACATTAGTACCTCAGTACTGAAAGTCATTGTAAAGTGGAATTTTCAAAAGCCAAATGAATGACATTAGTCCAGTTGAAGCCAACTTACTTTCTGACTCATTTAAATGTCAGAACTAGTTTTTCTTATATCATTGGAAACTGATGTAGCCAATAGCTTCAGGGTTCAGAAATTTTCTGATTCTCAGTTCTCATTTCATCCCTCCTGTGCAGTATTTTGTCTCAGGAGGCTGTTGTTTAAGTTCAAACTCTTTCTTTGTGATTGTTATACCAAGAGAGAAATCAGAAGAATGGAAAATTTTGAAGAATTGTCTTTGGCAAGAATCTAGAAATGTAGTGTGATCTCTTTTCTATGTTAGTAATTGTACAATGCCAGAAAAAGTCCATTTTTTGCAAAGAAAAGTCCTTCTTTATCTGGTGATCCATTGAGTTTCTGTTATAGGACTGCTTCATTGTAATACACACCCCGAGGTATATAACTTTGCATTGCAACCATGTAGGGCCAAGGGAGAGCCATACATAAAGTACTTGAGAAGATGGACCACAATGTCATATGCCTGTAATCTGAACAATGTTCAGAGGGGCAAAGACAGGGGCAGAAGAATCTCAAGCAGAGCACTTTAGCCGTTTAACAAGATAGCCAACTGAAGCACCGTCTTAGGCAATCTTAGACAAGTGCAGGGACCATGGTTCAATCCTCAGCACCACATATTGCATCAGCCTTGCCTCCAGGGTGGTCTGAGACAGCCACAAAAAAAAAAAGTGATTTGGAGATGAAGTCAGTGCAAAGGCCTTGAATTTAATTTCCCGTTACACACACACACACACACACACACACACACACACACACACCAGCATGAACACAGAATACTTTGTTTTCAAAAGTACTGTCTTTATCCAATAATGTCCAAACATAAATTTTATTTTATGTAAAAATAAATGTGGATATACTAAGTGGCAAAATGCAAATAAAGTAAGCAGTAAAATAAACATACTAGGATGTAAATTTCCATCTTGCATATGTCCCTATATTTGTAGCTTTTCTCTGGGATTGCTGGTTTGCAGTTTCATTCTCCTCTGCCAGTAGAGGTGTGTGATGTAACGATTTAAGTTTTCCTGCAAGAGCAATGCTCACTTTACTGCTGGTAAAATGTACATAACTTTAATTAAAGGAAATAATCTCTTGTCAGCAAGGACTTGTAAACTTTATTTTTTTAAAATATTTTTGAGACAGGGTCTTGGTGTGCCATTCAGGCTGAACTTGAGCTCACTATGTAGTCGAACCTGACCTCGAACTCTCAGCTATACTCCTGCCTCAGCCTCCCAAGTGCTGGAATTAGAGGTGTTGTGCCACCATGCTCAGCATGTGAACTTTAATTCTTTCTATTTCTTTTTTTGTATTTATAGGGAAGCGTCTACAGGGTATTCATGGTTTCACTACCAGATGGGACTTGTAGTAATCCACCTGTTTACAGCCTCCCAGGAGCTGTGATTATAGGTGCACACCACCACTCTCAGTCTCAGTTGCAGTCTCAGTGTTCCCCCGGGGTGGGGCCGGCACAGCAGGCCCAGGGATCTAACCCCAGCCCCTGTGCCTCCTTGCAAGCACTTTAATCCACTGAGCTATTTGGCTGGCCTGTAAACTTTAATTCTTGAAACAATTTTATTTTCATCATAGTTTTTCTTTTAACTTCTTGACCCAAGATTCTAACCTCACTGTCAATGCCACAAATAAGCCCCTAGCCTCAGTCGCTCCACCACATTTCCTATTAATTTGCTCTGGGCCTTGTACCGTGATGTAATTTCTGGGGTTGAGATTCCACAGAAAAACATCACAGACTCCATAGCTAAAACAATGAAAATCTATTTTCACACAGATTGTAGACTAGATGATTCAAAGATAAGTTCCTGGAAGATTTCCAAAGAGGGCTTTCTTCTTGAGTTACAGATATCTAACTTCATGTTGAATCTTTAAAAGAGGGAAGGGTAAAAGGAGAAGGACAGAGGGAAACAGGGATAAATGAGCATGCAGGATTCATTCATTTCTTCCTAACAGCCCTAAAACTCTTAAATGAATCCAATATCTCTAAGTCCAAAATCTTTGCTAAATATCACTAAATCAGATAAGGATAAAAATCCAAATATGGTTATTCCTGGCAGGGAAAACTCCTTTCTAGCACTAATTTGTGAAACAACATGAATTATGTTTAAAAAATGCAGAGTTAGGGCAAGAATGAGACATATATTCCTGTCCACCAAAGGGTAAATGAGAAGGAAGAACAAATCCTAAACTCAGCATTAGAAATTTCATTAGATATTAAGGTTCATATAAAATCCTTTTTGGTTTAGTGTGTTCCTTTCTAGCCCTAGGAAGGTAGCAGTATGACCCCACAATTTTGGGAGACAATTTTGGGAAACTCCCTTCATGGATCCTAACTAATTGCTACTACTTTAAGAAAGGCTGAACTTTGAGGGCCTGGGTACACTGATCCTGCTCAGTTAAAAGCAGACACGAAGCCTCTTTGAAACTGAGGAAGAAACAGCTTTACATCATGAGTCTGGTAAAAGTGGCAACACTCACAGTCTCTGAATAACTTTTTGAGTCATTGTTTTGTTTTTGAAAAGTAAAAATTTAAAGCCAGATGACTGTACACCTGAGTCCTTCAGAATCCAGCAGATATGATAGTCTTGCTTTCCTCTGTTCTAGTTCCTCTGTCATATTTAATTCAAATAGACGGTAGAATCTGCTTTTCTGGTAGAATCTTACTTCTGTTTCTGGGTACTGTTTCAATGGCTGAAGTTTGAGTCAGATGAAATTGATGTCCAGGCACACTGCTGATATTTTCTATAGAATAAACATACTCATTTTTTGAAATGTCAGTAAACTGAGAATTTTGCTAATTCCAAGTCCTGGTTCTTTTTAACCTAGCATCTTCTTCTCCAATTCATCATTCTTCTTGTGTATTTTAAATGATCAAGGAAAATCAACCCTCTTGTTCACATTCAACATTTTGTTTAAAAACTTTTGTAGGCAAAAATCCAATTTCTTTTCTTACAAATTCTGTCTTCCAGAGAGAAACATTAGAGCACAGATAAACCGTTTTTTTTTAAACTTTAATTTAGAGCAAAGATCACCTCTCATTTAGTTCTCCAAAACTTATTCTTCATTTCCATTTAAGTCCTTAACAGTATCACCCTTAGCATCCACATTTCTAGTGTAAACAAAATTCTTCCCACTCCTGCCCATAACCTAACTCCAAACCTACTTCCAAAGATATATATATATGTATATATATCCTGTTTTATAGCTGAATAATATGCCATTGTATAAAAATACATCTTCTTTATCCATTTTCAGTTGATGGGCATCTGGATTGGTTCCAGGGTTTAGCTATGACAAAGTGCACTGCTATAAACATGGGTTCACATATATTGCTGTGGTATGATATTTTCAGTCCTGGAAAAATACCCAGCAGGGGCATGGTTGGCTCGAATGGGACCCCTAATCCTAATTTTTTTTTCTGTGTGTGTGGCCGGTTCAGCCCATCCAGGGGACATCTTTTATGTAGACTGTCATGTAATCTGAAAATATGATCACTTCACTTCTTCGTTTCCTATCCTTATTCCTTTTATATCTGCCTCTTGTATAATATCTCTGGTTAATGTTTCCAGAACTGCATTAAGTAGGAGTGAAGACAGTAGATATCCTTGTCCTGTTCCTGATTTTAAAGTGAAGGCCTTCAGTTTTTGCCAATTTAGTATGATGTTGACTGTTCATTTCTCATAGATGGCTTTTATCAGATTGAGATATAGACCATGTATTCCAATTCTCTGTAGGGTTTTTATCATGAATGAGTGTTGGACTTTGTCAAATTCTCTTTCTGCATCAATTGAGATGATCACATCTTTGTGTTCTTGATTCTTTTGTCGGTGGTGTATTACATTTATGGATTTATGCATGTTGAAGCATCCCTGAATTCCTAGAATGAATGCCTTTTGGTTATGATATAGAAGATTGTATAATCTTCTTGGTGATTTGCTGTATTCTCTTTGCTAGTATGTTATTGAGGATTTTTTCATGTATATTCATCAGATTGGCCTATAGTTCTCTTTCTTGGATTTTTATCTGGCTTTGGAATCAAAGTAATACTTGACTCCAGTAATGAGTTTGGGAGGATTACTTTCCTTTCAATTTCATTGAATAATTTGAGAAAATTTGATATTAAACCTTCTCTAAATTTCTTGTAGAAATCTGTGAATCCATCAGGACCTGATCTCTTCTTTGTTGGTAGGATTTTTATTACATTTTCAATTTTGTTTCTCGTTATTCAGTTATTCATAGTTTGTATATCTTCTTAACTTGGTTTTATCATTTCATTTGTATCTAGGAAACTGTCCATTTCCTCTGTCTTTTTCATTCTGTGAGAGTAAGATTTTGGAAGTAGGTATTGATGATCTTTCGAATTTCTTTAGGATCTGTAGTGATTTCACAATTTTCATTCTTATTGCATGATTTTTTTTTTCATTTTTTCTGTTTGGGTTGGCTAGGAGTTTATAAATTTTATTTATTCATTCAAAGAAGAAATTCTTTGATTTTTTGTCTTATTTTCATTGTCTTCAATGCATTAATTTCTGTTGTATTCTTTATAATTTCCTAACTTTTTTGGTGTTTGAGTTTGACTTGCTCTTCTTTTTGTAGGAGTTTGAGGTACAACACCAAATCATTTATTTGGGCTTGTTCTATTTTTGTAGTGTACTAATTTATCACTATAAATTTTCCTGTTAATATAGCTTCATTGCATCCTATAGGTCTTTGCGTGTTGCATCTGTATTTTCATTTGATTTTAAGGAAGTTTTTATTTTTTCTTTAATTTCATCTGTGATCTACTGGTTGTTTAGGAGGTTGTTATCTAATTTCCATGTGTTTATGGTGTTTTTGTGGTTTCTTTTGTCAATAATTTCCAGGTTTATTACACTTTGGTCAGCTAGTATGCAAAGGATAACTACAATTTCTTTGCATTTACTTAAGAGTGCTCTATATGCTAGTATATAGTATACTCTAAAGAATGTCCCATGTGCAGATAAGGAGAATGTGTGTTCTGTTGTTTCTTGGAAAACACTCTGTAAAAGTCTACTAAATCAATTTCTTCACAAGTCTGGTTAATTATATTATTGCTTTGCTGATTTTTTTTTGCCTAATTGATTTATCTATTTGTGACAGTGGTGTGTTAAAATCTCCCATTACTATTGTATTTTTGCTCATTTTATTTTTCAAGTTTATTAAAATTTGTGTAATGTAGGAGGGTGCTCCTATATTGGGTGCATATATATTTATAATTGTTATCTCTTCCTCTTACAATTTTCCCTTAACAATTATGCAGTGGAACCTTCTTTATCTCTTTGAATGATTTTTGGTTTGAAGTTTATATTGCTATCAAGCTGGGTAGACACTCCTACTTTTTCCTGATTTCCTGTGGCATGGAGGATTGTTTTCTATCCTTTCATTTTCAGTCTGTGAATTTCCTTTTGAGTTAAATATGTTTCTTTTATGCAGCATATTGTTAAATTTTGTTCCTTAATTACTCTGCTACTCTGTTGTTTTCTTTTTGATTGGTGAATTGAGGCCATTTACATTGATAGTTATAACTGATACACATTTGGCTTATCTTTCTCACATTATTCCTGCTATTGGTTCCATACATTTTCCCTCTTTTTAATTACTTGCTTGGTGGCTCCTTTCTGTTGTTATTGAAGCTGTGATCACTTCTTTCTCTTTCTAGAATATCTGTCAGTACACTTAGTAGGGTTGGTTCAGTGGTCATGAATTTCTTGTTATTCTTTGTCATTGAAGGATCTTATTTCACCATTGAATTTGATAGATAGTTTTGCAGGGTATGTCAATCTGCATTGGAAATTCTGTTGTTGTTGTTTTTACTTTAAATACATCATTCCAAGCTCTTCTTGATTTGATAGTTTGTGTTGGGAAATCTGCCATGATTCTGATGGGATCTGCTTCTTCAGCATTTAATATTATATTTTGTTGAATTTCTGAGATCTTGATTATTATGTGTTTAGGTGTAGATTTATTGCAATAATGGCTGTGTGGATTTCTATAAATCCACACTTATGTGTATGTCAAGTTCTTTTCTCATGCTTGGAAAATTTTCTGCTAGTACTTCTGCAAATAATCTTTTTATGTTATTTGTGCTGTATCCTGCTGCTTTATTGACACCTATTATTCTTATGCTATTTTCTTTGCATTTTCTTTAGCTGCTTAATTGTTATTTCCTGGTTATTTGTTAGTTTTAAGAGATCTTTCTTTTCACATTCATTAGCTGCAGCACTGTCTTTAAGATTTGAAAGTCTGTCTTCAGTTTCATTAAAGCTGTTTTGCCAGCTTTTAGTGGAGAATTTCCTGGATATCTGTTTGAGTTTATTTCATTCATTTTAATTCTTTCCTGTATTGTTCATTCATTGGGTCTATCATTTTTCATTTCTTCCCTATTTTCGTAGCAATGTCTTCTTTAGCTGTGCTGAGCAATTCTTTAACAACTGTTGTCATTTCTTTTGGGATCTGAGGGATTATTTCTGATCTTATTTCTTCTATAGCCTGATGGACTTGTTTATTTACTTCAGTTGCTATAATTTCTGAGATTTTAGGTATGTGATTTGGAAGTTCTTGTATATATTTGCTTCCTGAATTTGTTCTTAGTGGACTAGAGGATTCAGATTGCTCTTGGCTCCTGCATTTTTGCATTTTTCTATCTCTCGGTAATTACTAGAACAGAGTCCCACAGGCCACTCTGGAGATATATATGGGTCTCACTATGTAGATCAGATTCACAGTGATCCTTTTGTTTTCATCCCCTTAGCATGCCTCATGGGTATGGGCAGCACAGCACCAGTGAAGCCAAAATTCTTAAATGGCTCCAGGAAAGTACCTACCTTTATATATATATATATATATATATATATATATATATATATATATTTCCATCCACACATGTGATGGATACATTTTATAAAGTAATAATGAGATAGAAAGTTCTTCCACAAGAAGTTACCATAAAGTGTTAATCATTACTCAGTTACAGAGGAAAGAATGACTGATGTGAAGAGCAAGGCTTTTTTCTCCCCTTGCAGATGTTTCTATTTTGTTTAAATTTTTAATGTGGTCATGTACTTAAATTTTCTTAATATTAAATAGATAAATAGGTCTTGGTTTAGCAAATAAAGAAATTCAAAACTCAAAAGAAATATTTTTAATAAGCTGTTCATCTGGGGACATCACTAAGGGCCTGACCAAATCCATGGCCCTGCTCTAGTCCCCAGGTCTTGAATATAAAACAGCATGCATGATGGATATAGTAAAGCATCTGGTTCACAACCCTGAGCTCATTCCTTCTACCACTGATAAAAGCATAAATGCATGTGTCCCAAAGCACACGACATTAATTTTCTAATTTGTAAAAGGTATAATACTGGGTTTAAATCTCTCTTTGGGACTCTAAATGAAAATATTTGTGAAAACTTTTAAAACCATAAAACAATAAAAGTCTTTAAAATTAGTGAAACAGCATCATAACAAGACCTTAAAATATTTCAGTAATTAGATTTAAATTCCTGGCAGTATTGAAGTTGAAACTTCTTCATATTTAATTTTTCTCTGTAAAAGGACATTAGGTTATCTATATGTGCAGTGCTTTAAAAATCATAAAGCAGAAAGACAAAGAATGATAGGGAGGGAAAGAAGTAAGAGAAGATAGAGGAAGGAACAAAAGAAAAGACAGAGGGAAGGAGAGTGTAGTCACTTCAGAAGAAGACAGTATTTTTGTGTAGTCAAAAAATTGGTTACTTTAGACCCCTTCCTTCATATATATCCATAGAGGAAACATGGGCATATTATTTGGCAGTGTCAGAGACATAAGTCTTCCATATAGATTTTTTTCAAAAGGTGTAACCAATTTCAGATGATAGTAATTTGTCCACTAAAAATACATATGCATTTATATATCATCCCAAAATTGCTGTAGTAAAATAAGAGAAAAAAATCTAAATTGAATCCAAGAAAATTAGCTGGCCTTCATGAATGAATTGTCCATATTTGAAATTTTCCAAATTGGAAAGGAGACTACATGTGGGGGATGGTTCATGAGGAGAAGACTTACTTTAAGATAGTCAATACTGTTGGTGAAAATGGATAATTATTCATCAAGGCATTTTAAAATGCTGTTTGTGATAAACAGAGCAATCTGCCAAAGTAAAAATTATTTTACTCAACAAAGACAATGGGGATTAGCATGACAAACTTAATAAAATGTATTTTTATTTATAAAGAAAAACTACTTTAAATTATGCAATTCTGTCAGATCTTCTGTCTCATGTCTCTTTCTAATCTCATGCAGAGACTTTCCTTACATTGAAAACAGCATATTTGATGAGTCAGTTTTTTCTTAATTATTTATTGTGCTGAAAAATCAAGAAAAAAACAAAAACATGCTTTATATTTCAAAAAATAGTTATAAATATGTCAAACAAAAACAAGAAAATAGCTAGGGCTATAGCTCAGCAGCATAAGTGCCTGCCTGGCCAATGCAAGGTCCTGAGTGCAATCCATGGTACCAAAAAAAAAAAAAAAAAAAAGTAAAGAAAGGGGGTAAATAACTGATTCTGGATAGGAAATTTGAAACACTATATCGATGTGGAAGTAAGGAAGCGTGTGTATGAGATACAAGAAATCTCTTATGTGGTTGTTAGCTTTACCATATTGTGTGATTTAGTCAATGAAAATCTATAAAAACAATTCAGATAAAATTGCTACTGAATCGAATAGAGGGCAAGGAGAAAAGCTAGGAAACATGACAGGAGCAAAGCCATACATTTATATACACAAGATGGTTAAAGCAGTGATCTTGAGAATCTTCAGCAGTTTTTTGAAACTAGTAGTCAATTGATAGGATTCTCAACCTGACTAACTATATATGCTGATACCTGTGGACTAAGTAACTGCACTGAAGATATAAATGTGTAATACGAGGGTCATGCTTGGAATGCCTGTCATTCTGGTCTTATGTACTGCTTGTTAGGTCAGGACAATTACTGCCATACTGTCCCTCAATTAAATGTTTGTTAAAAAGAAAGGATAATAAATGAAAATAACACACAAAAAATGTCATAGGACTGTCCTGCAACAATGCTAGATTGGTTAGATTTCTAAATTTCTGTGTAAATATATGTATTTTTATTCCTATTTGTTTAAATTATTTTTATTTAAAATTTTGTTTTTTCATATTCTATAGGGACTTAAAGTTTAACATATCAATACTTGATGGAAAACACCTGTTCAATGTTATGTTTAAGATGTTAGCTATTCAGACAGATAGTGAGGTTCAGCTCAACTGCCTATGTTTACAGTAATAATAATAAGCTCCACTTCTGGAGGGTTAACAACCTAAGCTTACAGAAAAAATTAGAGAAAAATAAGGGCTGAAGGACAGCCCACATTTTGGTCCTAGCCTTTTAAGGTTAGTGAGGACTCAGGACATAGGAGAACCTGTACTGTAATGTCATGTAACTCAGTAGTGTCCCAAATTTTC